>ARYC01017997.1:0-104096 GCA_000711775.1 Oxytricha trifallax
GAGCTGCCTCAGGAAAGAAAAATCCATCTACTTCAAATCCCATAAGCTTATCTAGTAATTAAACTTAGTAAACAGCTACAAATTAAGCGTAAACTGCTTAATAATTTGCATAATCATCTTAGTAAACTGGACAGCTATCACCAAAGCATCACTTGAATGTTTATAAGCCAACTTTCATAATAAACAACAGTTTCGCTAATGAATCAGGAAATCAAAGCACAGGGACAAATCAAGGCAAAGAAGTGGATGTTGTTGATTAGATAAGCAAGAAATACAGACCCTCTTCAAAGTCAAATTCTAACTAGTAAACTTAATCACAACCTAGTATTTAGCAGATCGGTAACTTACAAAATGCTCCATCAGGAAGAGGCTCCTTAGTAATGCCTTAAAATTAGCAACAACAACAACTCTATCATGAAAGATCTGGTAGTCAGTATGTGAATCAACCTCAAGTCAATAGTAGTAATTAATGGGTATGCTTATGAATCCAGAGAAGAAACCCTTAAATCCTGGAAGCAAGAAGAATCTCAAAACTCATGCCCTATCACAAGGGTAATAAGATTTAAGTTTTGTTAAGCAATTCTTAAATGATAAAAACACTCAAAATCTTAAAGGCATTATAAACTCTAATTAATTTAATTTAAATGAGGATATTTTTATTATTTTGAAGGTAATAATATATTTGTAGTTTATTTTATCTTCACATTATGAGAATCTTATTTAGACATTTTAATTAGGCAAATTAATTTACATTTTAAAATTATAAATCAATATATAATAGTAAAATTATGATAGATCAACTTTTATATTAAATTTATTATATTTTTCGACAGCAAAATATCATACCAATAATTATTATTAGTTTTGTAAATTATAAATAGTTATAAAAATAAATCATCTCAATATTAAATACATCCAATTATTTAATGCTATTAATCTCATATTTTAATAGGAAAATTATTAAAATAACAAAACTTTAATTAAAATTTGATATCTAACTGTATAAATCTGAATTGATGTTTTTAAAGTTTGAATTTATCCAAACTAGCCGACCCAAGCAAATTACACTCAACAGCAACAACAATAGCAGTAGTAACAGCACAGCATAAATAACAGTTTCACTGCATAATAACAACCATCGTACTTCCAAACTCAATCTTAACAGCAATTCATTCAAAACAAGCCCCTAATTTCTACGATAGATCAGTAATAACTCCATAAATAGAAGTAAATCTAGAATGCTAGTGGAGGTGGTCCTAAGAAATAAGTAAGTCAAACTGGCTAAATATTGCATGCTTCTTCTCAATCACAAATGTAACTCTCATCAGGCATTGCAAATAACAATAGTTCAAGCCAAATTATGGGCATGAGTGGGAATACTCAGTAGAAACTGGCTGCCTATGAAAAACTTAAGAAACTCAATTATCATGTCAACAACAATAAATAATGATGCTATCATATATATTTATAGATCCAACTAACTAATATATTTACACTAAATTACATTCAATTTTCAATATGCAAATTATCTCATCTATTATATAAAAAATAATTACTAAGATATATAATATTAATTCAATAATGGAAATAACATCAAACAATCACATTAAGTAACTGATAAATAAATAAGTATCAACTGAAAATACTAGCTCTAAAACTAATTTCATTTCTAAAGGCAGATAAATATATTGATGAATTAAAATAATAATCATTTAGTAATTAATATTTTTGTACATTTGAATAATAGTAGTGACAAACTTCCCGAAAGTAATTGATGCCATAATCACAAGTAGACATGAGCAAATTCTTCGGTAAAACATTGGCTTGAAAGTAAAACCCCATGAATAACACGCAAATTATTTACAATAGAGATTTAAAGGATATAAATAGAAATGCATAATAGTAATTTGATCATAGCTATAGCTAATAAACAAATGAAAATATAGAACATCGATATAATTCTGAATCAAAATCTATTTTAGATTGGAAAAGCTCACAACTTTTAATTAAATATTATTTTTTTGTATTATTGTAGCGACATATTTGAAATTATGAATTTAAATTAAAATTTAAAGTTTCATACAAAATTTATTTATTGTATTATTATGGTTTTATCAGAGTATATTATTGATGAATTTAAAAGCATACAATTAAAATTAAATTTAGTTGTTTAAAAAATGAGATGAAAAAATAACCCAAGATTATAATAAATAAGTTCTTTAAAATTTGCTCAAAATCATAATTTGAAAATTACTAATGCCATTAAATTGTTTTATTTTGGTTTAAATTAAAGTTAAAAACCTCAAATGTATTCCTCCAATAATAACTTGTCAAAAGTATCCTGAACAACACAGATTAAATCAACAAATTAGAAAAATCAGCTCATTTTAAAAAACTATCATTTTAAGGCAATGTGGAAAATTTAAAATATAATCATAAGAGATAGGTTAATTAAAATTTATAGGATCAATAATCATAATTAATCCATAAAAACTCTAGTAACAATTTAAATTATGTGATTAAACTGAATTCATAAAACTTCGATAATTAATAAAACGTTATAGATCAGGAAGGAAATATTCACCAACAATAAAATGAAAATAGCAAAACGGACCATAAATCTCCACAATCAAGTAAAATAGGAAATTAAAGTAGTTAAAGCCAGCAAATTTAATTTGGAGATATTGATAATAGTGTCATTTTACATCAAAATAATTAAGAAGTGATACAATTTCTTCCTTAATTTTTACATAATACAACACTTATATTTATTAACTTTAAACTAGAATAATACCCCTAAAATAATAATCAGTGGAGTAAGTCAACTTTGCAAAACTTTCATCAAAATAAGAGAAGTTTAAAATCAAGAAACACTTTTAAGAAAGCTATTCTTACTAATATTCAATAGATCAAAATTCAAAATTATTCCCCTAATAATGCAAAGTCCCAGAATACTGATTGTGAGGATTTAAATCATAATAAAGACCTTGAAAATTAACTAAATGATACTAATTCAAGTCAACTGAGCGTTATAAGATAAAGTGAAGACCCTAGAAATTTAAGTTAATTCCAATAGACTTAAAACTTTTAGCATTTCAAGTAGTTAACTTCTCAATAAGTATAAAGTAGCAAAGTTACAGACGCTGAATAAAAGAACATATTATATAATTAGAATAAGAGGAGACAAGTGAGAAAGTTGGCCAAAGGCGGTGGGGGGTTCAGTCTCTTGTATCATAATAGGTTTTAGAGATATTCACGAGAATAAATAAAAAAGGATTAATTATTAGGTAATGAAGTTTAAAATATCACTGGAAATTAGAATCATCACAATTTATTCAATTAAACATCTTATCAAAGCTACATTCATACAAAATTTAACTGATTACATACAATTCATAATTTATGACTAATTTAGTGATAGAATATCAATAATTATTATAAATTATTGATGAGACTGGCAATAACAGGTCAGTTTCAGGGTTGTATAAATAGGTTCTGTTTTCATAAAATAACTATCATAGTGAAATTCAGAATTAATTCATAATAAAAGCTATAGTCCTATGATACATTTAAAACCAGATTAAATATACTAGAACCTATATACAAGTATTTAATTAATTTTTACTATACTATCGAATTGAGTTTTTAATATTAATATATGAATCATTATATTATAAGTAATATAGAAAAATAACATTTGTCTGAACTAAATAAGCAAGGGCATATTAAGAATTATTAAGAATTCAACAAGACATATTATTCAAGTACAAATAACTTATCAAGCTAAAGAATTGCAGAAAATAAAGAGACTTTATAAGCAAATACAAATAATCAGAGTAGGAGTAGAAGCAAAAGTCCATTCAGAATGAAAAGTGAAGATTTTCAAACGAGTAATAGCAAAATAGGGATTTTAAGTCCATCCAAGAGTGAATTTTAAATAAAGAATTCTTAATAGAGACCGATGAGCGCAGCTGTTGACTTCAAGTAAATTTCTAAGTAGTAAAGGAATCTCAAATAATTATTGTAATTAAATAAGTTATCATATTTTGAATCTCAAATTGTTAAACGAAAAATCAGCCATGAATTCTTAACAAATCTTGTAATCGAACAGCTCATAAATTATAAGTTAAGAAACAGATTTCTCTCCTAAAATTAAATCGAAAAATCTTTTGTAAAATTAAGAATATAGAGCAAAAGGACGACGCCCTTAAACTGCTAATAAACCTATTAATTTCAAAAAACTAAACCAAGCTATCTATACAATAATTTTAAATTACTTTTTCATTTTAATTTACTTTTATAACTTGAGCAATCAAAATGCAGTTTTAAAACCCCAGCCTAAGTAAACTCATAAAAACTCCTTACTAAATAAATCATTCAGGGCTTTAAGTAAAAACCTCTTAACCACTCAACTTAATCAGAGTTCCAAAAAATAAACTTAAAATGTAAATTAAAAGAATTAAGAAGACCTCAGTCCACCATAGTTCTTTACTAAATAATTACACATAGATTATGCTAAAATTAAGCCAACTATAGTTGCTGGATAGTAAATTAAGACAAGTTAATAGAGAGGGACATCCCCGTTAATAAATTTTCATCCATATTAACTTCTACTAAATAGCAATCCTAATTTTGATTTGAACTAGGAGAGATTCTTACATGCTTGTGATCATAGATATATGAATGGAACTCCTTATTAAAGTGATATTGATATAAACAAAAATTACAATTATAACTCTCCAGGGAAAATAGTAGCAGTTCATATTCCCTAGTCTTAATTTATCACAGACAAAGAATTTGATAAGTAATCAGAAGCAGGGTCAATAAAGAAAAATATAAATCATAACTTTAAACAAATTGATACTTGATTTTATATAATTTAACTTAAAATAAAAAATTAATTAACTGTAAAGTATTCTAAAAACATGATAGGAGGAAGATATATTTATTAATAAATTACTTAATTTATTGATGCTATTGATATTATCAGTTAATTTATATTTTGACTTTTTTGTTAATATACGATGAAGATAAAAATTAATATATTTTAATAAAATTAGCAATTCTTAAGAATTAGATATTGCCAATAAATATTAAAGCCATATTTAAACTATATTAATTTTGAATAAAATGTATAAATTAATACAAATTTAAAATATTTAATTAAAGCAAGATTATAAATTAGAAAAATTTGTAATCTATTTCGGATAAGAAATATTTCTTAAATTTACCATAGAATAATTAGATATTATAGAAATTGAGAAATATAATAGTTAATTTATATTTATATATATATATATATATAAGAAAAAGTATTAATGTAATATATGGTATGAATTTCTGATTAAAGCTCTTAAATTACAATTAAATTAATAAATAATAAATATAAAAAAAGATTAATACAAATTATTTAAAGTAATCAAAATTATAATAGTAATATTAATTTCACAAATACTTGCATTATTTTTGATAAGAAAGCTCAAAAGGTGAAATTTTGATTAAGCTAATCGAATAAAATAACTATAAAAAAGTATTAAAAAGTTATATTGGTATTAAATAAGCATGAAATACATTATTTATAATATTAAATTAAAAATGTTGCAAAATAGTAATTAAATTGAAAAACAAATCAATATAAAAATTCAAGACTTCTTGAACTAATAAATCTAGAATGAACTCGCTTAAGAAAGTAGATTGTTTAGTTTTAAATAATTTTAGAATAATTTATGTACTAAATTGAGAAACTTACATAAAGATATTATTATTTATAAAAGTAATGCTGGTCTATAAAACTAAAAAGTCATGAATAACTAAATTGATTACGAGATAAGTTATTAATAGAAAGATAGCAGTGATTGTAAGTTTTTGAGTTAATTAAATGGCACTGACGAAATAGTTTTCCTTGTTAATGTGCTAACAAAAACTCAAAAGGCAAATAATTCTCAATTAAAATCAAGCTCATTCTAGAAAAGTACTTTTAAGGTGTTCCTCGCTTTAGTTTCTATTCAAAATTGGGATGACATAATTTTAATTGTTAATATTTATTTTAGATTTAGCTTGTTTTATAGTAAAAATATAAAATCGATATAAAAATCATAATTTATAATTTGAAAATTTCATCTAGAATTTGGTATTTTTAATTTATAATAAATACCTACTCTATTCCAAATGAAACAGTTTAGCTATATCGACTGAATGTTTGTGAAGATATTTTTGAGAAAGAGAACTCATATATTAAATTAAGTTAGCATAAATATGATTTGAAGGAATTCATGAGCAACATGGTAGTCAGCAAAACAGGTTCTTCATTCTTAATCTTTGGATCTTCTAGATTGTACTGTAAGTTAAATGATTTTTTATTAAGCTCTTTACAGTTGGAAATATGATTGACAAAGACTTAAACGGGGGAATTATCAATATTTAAGAAATTTAGAACACACTATTTCAAGGAGATATTTAGCAAGTTGAGTTTTCAAATCTTAATCCAAATTATTTGATAGTATTGAGCGCAAACCAATATCTATCAATTATTGATACTCATAATCTGACTAAACCAGAACAAGAATTTGATCTTAATGGTTTGCTTAACTAATAGAAACAAATTACATCAAGCTTTTTAAAGAATACTGAGATTAATGAAACTTTTGTTTCTTTTGCTTAATCTGGAATAAATTCTGAAATGGTTGCTCAATAATTCAATATTCTATTTATGACAAAAACTGGGAAAGTGTTTTAAATTTGTCCTATATTTCCAAGAGAATTTCTTATGACTTCAAACAGCTTCAATGATTTGAGCATCTACTTTGAATTACAAAGAGAAAAGCTTTTAGAAGAACAACAGTAAACCTAAAACCTCAACAATGGCTTTATTCAATTTGAATAAATGATTAAACTATTATAAGCTGGTTATTAACATGTGAGCGATAACTATGCCTGTATTTCATTGAAGGACCACAAATTTGATAACGAGATGAATGAGATTAGTCCATATTTGCAAGGTCCTTTAACAATTAAATTTGAATAGCCAATCAATTCACAAAAGAAAAGCACTGATATTTTCACCAAAATCTTTGTATCTCACAGCTTACCTTTCTCTTTTATGAGGTGTGGTCAAACCTAAGTGGATTTAGTCATGACATTTTACTAGCCTGAGTTTGTGTTTTAATCTCAAAATATAGAGAAATCAGATATTTACTAAGATAATCTTAATTTAATGAAAATTGGTAATATTGATCTCAAAAACTTTTTTAAGGCTAATGAAAGTCCAAGTGTAACTTTTCATCAAGATGAACTAGACTCAACTTCAATTTATTTCCAAAATAGGGAACATCTATTTGAAATTAATGCCAAATTGTAAGTGTTAGCAAATTTTGTTATAAATAATATAGTCTTGAAGAATTGAGAGAGAAGTTGATAGAGGATGAAGTTATCAATGCATCAGATTTCTAGAATAAATTTTAGTTTAATTATTTTTACTTTCTCAAATTTTTACTACCTTAATTATAAAATAAACTGAGGACACAGTTGTTAGTTGTTTCAGATTTGAAACTTGAAGGACAGTATTTAGTGACTCGGTCTTTCTAAGCATTTGCTGGAGTGAATGAGAAAAAACCAAAGGAATTAATATTCACTCTCGAAAAAAGCAACTCTCTTGATAACAAAAAGGTTCTCAATGACTTTGATAAGGCAATGGAGTAGCAACAGAAGTTAATTTAAATTACTGATGAAGTTTAGAGAATCTAACCAATCACCTTTATGCAAGAGATCAATATTCCTGAATTCAAGTTTGATTAAACCAAAATGAATGATGAGCTTTATGTGAAGGCTTGTCTCAGTAAATTCCAAAATTTCATGATGAGCGAATACATCCCTTAGTTTGAGAATCTTGATGACATCATTTAAGAAAAGATTTTATTTATTATTATATAAGGTGAGTCATTTGGACAAACTAAAAATTCATTTCATCAAATCAGCTAAAGCAGCACAGCTTTAAAAATGCTTGCTGGATGATGAATCAGATAAATTACATTAAAAGATAGCAGTTGTAAGCAAAAATCAAGTAAGTTCTAATGACAAAAGCTTAATACTTTGTAGGAGTTTATCTAAGAGAAGATTTTACAGATGACATAAAAATTGAATGAGTTGCGTAAAAATTAATTATGTATTATATTTTATGTACCCTGGGTAATGATGATTTCGTGATCTAGTTTTTCATTGAGAAATTAGCTAGACAAGTGAAAGAATCTAAAGAAAAGCTCAACAGCGCAACCTCCCTGCTCAAACAAAAGCTCAAGCTAGATGAGGGAATTACAGACTTGCTAAAGAATGTGAAGAGAATTGATAATCCTCAGGAACTCACAAATTTCATTGTGAAACAAAGAGTTGAAATTGACAGCATTCAAAGAAAGATCAATGAACTCAAATTGTGATTAGAGAAGAGAAAGAGTAAATAATTCATGAAGTGTTAAACCTTGGTTTAAATTTATTTAATAAATAGTTAATTAGCATTTATTTTAACAAAATCATTGATAGGTGGAACAATGTGATTTGTTCAGTTAATTTCTATTAAATACATTCGTGTGCTTCTTCATTACATATTAGAACAAAATTAAATAGGGGTAATATCAAAGTATATGAGCAAATATTATTTAGTATTTATTCTGACACTTTAATAATTTTATTTTTGTCAATCTGCTTGTTTTTAATCTGAATGTTCTTCTCTGTGCTATTATATAATAAGTATTTTTTTAAATTATTTTATTTGTATAATAATAATAATATTTACAAATAATTAAATATATTTTATTATTGCAAAAACGACTTATTTATTTTATTTAATTACTTGAATCATTATACTATATTAATAATGTCTATTAAACTTGAATTATTTAATGTGAATGAGTTTATCAATGAATTTTTCCTCGCCGAATCTATTGAAAGTTATTCCTAAGACACTTGCTTCTTTAATAGTTGTGATCTTGCAGAAAGCTATACTTTATGACTCTAAAAACTTGCAGATAGCTTAGTTTTTTATTCCAAACTACCTATAGGTTGAAGACGTGAGTTTCTGGTTTGATTTTAGGATTAGTTGAAGACATTGAATTCATATGGGTCGTCTGGCTCTGTGTGATGCTGCTAAAATATTTAATGATAATAATTAACAACACTATGGAAGATTTAGAGGCTTAATAACTTTTAAAGGGATGGTTGGTATCTTATTTTTCTCGCTTTAATTGATTTTACCAGTTAATTCAGAATTATTTTGATAATCTTCTTACTCAATTTTATTTTCTTCAATTTGATTGTTTTAAAAATGCTGAATTGGATCGTTATTGATTATGTTGTCTTATATAGGCTATAAATTGTTTTACTGTTAAGCCGCTATTATTTAATCTTTTTCAATCCCATCTTAATTTTGTATTTGTGAAGATTCTTGATCATAATTTAAAATTGGCTGTTTTGATTCTATCTAATTTTCATAGATTTAAGTCACAATTGGAGCTTTATCGTCAAGATTATTAAAAAATAAACTTTTTATAGACTATTAGCCTGCTCTTATTCAAATGACTAATGATTCATATCTTTATCAAATTCATCTGTGTAAGTCATTTGTTACTAAACCTGATTATACTCCATTTACTTCATTTTGATTGTCTCGTCCTTCTTTCTGAATAAATTTTCTTGAATTGGAACATATTCCTCGATAAACTAATTCCCTTTCTTAGTTACTACATGCACACTTGTCCTCTGTGAGATCATTGGGCTTGCATCTTTTGAGTTTCTTTATGAATTTTTCTTTGAATTACCCCCTGATTTATCGCCCTTTATCAACTAATGAAACTTAAATCAGAAAGAATATAATTATATTTACGTCTAAATACGGGTCATCGTTGAAGTTTCTATTCAGTCTTGGAATGTTTAAATCAATTTTATTCGATTTACCCAGATCAAGCAGAGTCTTTGAGCTGTGGTGCTATTAGGTTTATTATTAATCATCTTCATCATTATACAAATCAGTCATCTTCTTTTTCGCTCTCTAGACTACTTAACTCTTCCTGATTTGATTGTTATTCTGCATTAAATTCAAATCAAACTCATTATTGCTAATTAATATTAATATTCTTACAATTGCTCATTTAAATTATAATGTTTATTTATCATGATTATAATGAGAATTATTAATAATAACAAACTACATTTGCAATACCCAATTAATTCTATGAATGAAATTTAGACTAATTTGAATTTACCTTTTCAAATACAGAGGCTAGTTCCTTAATTACATTCCCTTTAATTTACGAGCCTCCTTATATAGTCTGTCTCTGCCTTCCATTCCTCTGAGATAACAATACTTTTTCATCAAAATAAGCATTCTCCATGTCTTGATCTAGATCTTTGTGATTCAAATTAATTTATTAAAATTATTTAAATTAAAATCTAAAATGATTTGCCTAGCTTTATGTGGTATTACTGCCTGTTTACTTGAGTAAATCGTTAATTCTCTATGCTGCAGATGTTTTGTATGTTTATTAAACTTTTTACTTCTCTTCGTTTTACTATCTCTATCATTAAAATTATTAAGAGGGTAATAAATAAATGAGTACTATTTTTTATTCGAACATAGAACGCAAGTTTGCCACTGAATTTGAGGGGGCTTCAACCGCAAGGCTGCTTTACACTTTTTAATTTTGATTCATTTTTTTTAATTAATTAATTTACTAGACTAATTCTATTCTTTTAATTCTAATGCTAATAAATTATATAAAATTATTAAAGTAGTAAATATATATATATATATATCTCAGCTATCTAATTCTTAATCATCTTGAATTTTAAATTAAAATAAAACTAATGTTTAAGACTTTATTAAATATTATTTATTGTTATCAACTAAAGTTTATAATTATTATTATAACCAACTAACTTAAAATCTTGTATTTTAATCTTAACTAATTTTCTTTACTTTTTCCTTATATCATCTGCTAATTCTTGCAATGATTTCGTGGTTTTATAACTTCCCTTTTTAAGACCTGTATTCAAAGCTTCATCAATCTATAAATAAAATTACTTTTTACGAGAAAATTATTACCCTTTATTTTTAGAGATTAGTCATAGTCATGCATCCAATTTTATTGATGTTTTGATCATCTTCGTTGCTTCTCAATGTAAGCTTGAACTGTAATTCTGGTTCATCCCTCCCTCTAATGATTTTCTTAGTTTTTCTTAAAATCTTCCTGATATACTACATCTGAGTCTCTTTGGTTTTCTCTAAGCTATCGTATTAATTTCTAGTATAAGCTTATCTCAACTCATGCTGTACAATCTTATCATCGTTGAAAAGTTTTAAGTACTTATCCAAAAGCCAGAGTAACTCACTTATCTTCAGTCTAACTTCTATAATCTAACCTTGCATTACCATAAGTTCTTCCTCTGAGATTTGCTTGTATCCCAATTAAGTTGTCATTAATTAGTAAGAGTCGAAAGAATGATTGTAG
Source organism: Oxytricha trifallax (assembly GCA_000711775.1). NCBI lineage: Eukaryota > Ciliophora > Spirotrichea > Sporadotrichida > Oxytrichidae > Oxytricha > Oxytricha trifallax. The sequence continues at coordinate 11,496 of ARYC01017997.1, forward strand.
AACTACCTTATCTCCTTATATTTCAAAATGTTATCTTCAAAAACTTACTACTCATCTTAAACAATAGAATCTAAGTTTAGGATATAACGAGGATCAGAAATACCAATTTACTCAGGAAAGTCTTTAAATTTTATCAACAGAACCTCGCCTATTTAGAGGGTAATTCCAATAATCTCCTCTACTATTATATTAATGTGAGTTAGTTAAGTTCGCTTGAGCCAATTAGTAAAGGAACTCCAAGAAGTTTAATTATTGTTCAAAAGTTTTGTTGAAAGTTCTCCCAAGGATTATTGTAGATTCTTTAGTAAATTTAAAATTAAACTCTGACCAAATTTGCTCTCCCCTATTAAGTTAAAATCTGTTATCATCATCGAATCAATTCTTGGATCAATAACTCTTCTTCTTTGTAGAGTCATATTAAAAGTCCTGGTTCTTAAAGTCTGAATAGGGGTAGACTATTATTAGTCAATTCGATGCTTTAAACTTAAGAATCTAAAGTTGTCAAACAAAGGCATGTATTGACGATGTGATTTCATGTTGCTTAAATGTTTTAAGTTCACGAGTTTTTAATTTTCAATGCCCAAGTCTCTTGCACTTCTGATCATATGTAGTGGTTCACTTTTAATAGGCTATACTTCAAGATCAAGCGTTCCTTTTCTTAAATACAAATCTTTAAATATATACAATTTAAGATTAACTCAATAAATCATTGATTGCCTACTTTAGTCCAAGATTGTTGAAGAGTTGGTTCTTATGATATTGGATAATTTATTTTGGAGTCTTTGTTTAAAGTATCTACTACTTTTATGTTTTAGACATGAAGTATTTCTAACTAGTCTTGGTTGTAGGTGAAGTCATGATATCATATTCATTATGAGGTTTAATTTTAGTGTCAACTTATGTCATAAAAAGCTAGTTATGTTTAGCTCTATTGATAATATTTTCAGAATCAAAAGCTACCCAGCTTTTCAGAATGTCAGGTTTTTCATCTTGAAATTTATCAATTTAGTTATCACTAAAGAAATTAATCTTCTCCAGGTTTCAACTTTTCATTTAAAACTAGTTTTTAATTTAGTGTTTACTTTGTTTCTTAATTCTTAAATCACTTTCTTGCCTTAAAAATATTGATTTTGTGCTTGCAACTGATGCTGGAGGAGAGGTAATTTTTTATTACAAATTTTTTTCAGCATCCTTTTTTTCTTGTCTTAATTTTAGTAGTTTCATTTATAGCTTTAACCTTCTTTGTTCTCTATCTCGTACTAAATTCATTTGTCTCTATGTTTTCAGATCTCCATGATCTTAATATTTCAATAAAAATTAAATTAATTAAATTGTCTTTTTAATATATTTATTTAAAAAATAGAAAAATTTGCATTTATTTAAGAATAGTACTCTTTAAATAACTTGGCTACCTTCACTAACATATCCTACTCAATTTTTTATTCCTCATTTAATTTGATATCTGCCTCCTAATTTTTCTGAGGATTCTACTATTCTGGAAATTACAATGTAAATCTTCTCTTGCATTAATCACTAATTAAACTTTAATCCTAAGTTTCATTATTACGATTCTATTATTTCCTAGAGGTAATAGAATTATAACTAGTCAGCTTTAATGCCTATAAGGAATCTTATTGTGTTGGATTTTGTTAATTTTAAGGAAATTTATCAATTAAAAACGATTAATGTTAATCGCTTTGCAATGTAGATATGTTTTATTGAGAATATGATTGTTGTAGTCTTCTAGAAATACTCTCGGCTTTTGAATTATAAATAATCATATCATATTTTAAGTATCTCTAAAATTTAATCAAAAATAATACTAATTGTAATTTATTTACAAATTAGAGGAGTCTTAGAATTCTAATTTTAATCTCTTCATTTCATTATTAGGGAGTATAGGGTTATCTTATAATTTATTTTTTGCTTCCATTAAAGGTGATTTTTATTACTAATAATGTAAAATAAATATTAAGTTTTTCAATTAAAAAGATTTGTACAGATTATAAGTTTTGTATTTTAAATTGGTTTATTTTTTTTTATTATATGTCAATATAGTAGTCGTAATTTTTTAATCCATATTATAAAAAATTATTTGCATCTAAGGGATAATATTTTAATGTAAACTGTTCATTTACAAATAAAACAATCTTATTTATTTTTCAACGAGATATAAATAAAAAGTTAAGTATTTAATGGGTATAATATAATGATATTTTATATGCTGCATTTCAAAACATTACCCCAATATATTAAGTATAAAATAAGCACATAGTAAATTTAAACAATTGATGAATATTAGGTATATCAATAATGTTGATTTTGGTATTCAGCAGGCAGGCATTTTTATGGAATATTATATTTGCTGTATTTTCTATAATTAGCAATGATTTTGTCATCTGCTTTGACATCACCCAAGAGTCCCACCATGACATATTCATATGAACGATTAGTTTCGACCATTAGCCTTTTGATCTTATCAATTTCTTGGTCTTGATTTCTTATGATATATTCGTCTAGACGTTCCCAGCCTCCGCCTACACGCACCATACAAATATTTCCCTTAATCATTAACATTTTTAGATCTGTTCCAATCAGATATTAATAAGACATAAAAAGTACATGGGTGATGGATATTAACAAGGAGTTTATGTAATTAGTTTTAAGATATCTACCAGGGAGTACACGAATAATTGGCAACTCGCACTTCATATCGAAGATAATCTTTTGCACTATTTCATCGACAATATCACCCTTGACTGCTCTATAAATTCTCTTGAAAACTTTGACTTCCTCTTGTGGAGATTGCTCAAAGTGCTCTGTCTGATCGAATGTGGATGGTGTATCAAGAATTGGTGTCGTATCTTCCTCTTCACTTTCAATCTCAAGTTTAACCACCTATGATTATCGAGGGGGTTTAATTTCGAATTTTGGAGATTAAGGCTGTGGTTTTTTTTCAATCATTATATTTAATTGCATACTCAGTATAGATGGGTAAATCAATCAATAATTGTAGACACTTTATTTTCTATAAATTACAATCACAGGCTCAGGCTCCGGAGTGGGTATCCTTACAGGTTCGGGTTCAGGAGTAGGTATTCTGACTGGAGTAGGCTCTCTTTTCTTAACTGGAGGAGGGGGTGGCGGTGGAGGCAAAGTAAATGTTATTTTCACTTTATGCAATTTACTTGTCTCTATCGTCTCATAAGTTTTATCTTATTTCTCGCGATGCTCTGCACAGCAAGCTCCACCCATTTTTAATATAAATATATTCTAAGAATAATATCACAAGTCAAAATTTTAATCTAAGTAATTTTATTTCAAACAATATCACTTTTATTGCCAATTTTTATTTGGTGCAACTCTTTAATATATAAATCTTGTAAGCTATAATCTTGAAATATGGTGTTAGGAAAATGGTAAAATAGCTTTTTTTAAAACATTAGTTTTTAGCATTAAATCTATAAAAATAAGAAACATAATATATCCTCGAGCGAATTATTTATATAAATTTATCTTTTTAATAAAAATATAAAAATTCTTGATTAGAGCCATCGTTTTATTAACTTAATAATTGCTTAAATTAAACTTATAGTTTCATCTGTATCTCTGGGGAAGACATTTTTCAGGTATATTATATTTGCTGTATTTCTACCAATTATTTATTACTTGACTATCTGCATTGTACTTCACAAGTAATTCAGTCATGACTGCTGTGTAAGTGCGACTGGTTTCAGTCATTAATCGCTTTATCTTGTCTAATTCAGTATCTTAATTTCTTAAAATATATTCCTCTAGTCTTTCCCAGCCACCTCCTACACGCACCATACAAGTCTCATTTTTTATCATTATTATTAATGTTAAATAAAATCATTTATTAAATCACATAATTGAAATTTAATTAAGAGCAATAACATCTTATAGTCAGTTCCAATCAGATAAAGTAAAATCAATTTATTGTTAATGCATATTTTTATTATATCTTCCCTGCATAACTCTGACGATGGGCATTTATACATCTAGCTCAAATACAATTCGTCCCACAATTTCATCGACATGATCTCCCCTAATTGTTTTATATCTGCGCAGTTGAGCTTTCTACCTGAATGAAGCACGTCCTGTTGTCGCTGGTTCTTCATCCTCATAATATTAATTGTAATCGAGGTCATTAGTGCTTGCATTAGTGAAATCATTGCGAGACTGAAAGGTTATTCTCACTTTATTTGTAGTGCTCATCTCTTAGTAATTTTTCTCTGTTTTTTCACGTTCGTTTGCACAGCACACTCCTCCCATTATTTTCAAACTTAATAACTTATTTAAATTACTATAATTTTCAATTCAAAGTGCATTCACAAATAACAAGTAAATTATTTCAAATATGTTTGTTAATTAAATATAAACTAAAATTATTTATCAAAACAATCAAATGTGCTGTTCGAATACTTATCTTATGATATTTTGTAAATATTGAATGTTAGCAGGTTTTGTGCAGAACTGATCGATTCCTGTGGCTTCTTTGCTGTGTAACTTTTTGAATTATTTAGAGTTTACATCCTCTCCAGTAATTCCTATAATAGCAACAGCATTTTTAAGGTAATTTTGTTGCTCAAAATCCCTTATTTTTAAAGCCATTTCATTGCCATTCATTTTATCCATGTTCAAATCTGTTAAAATCAGTTTTATTGTTTGATATTGAATCTTGAAACTCTCTAGACCCTCTTCTCCATCACTCGCTTGGAGGAATTAGATTTAATATTACTGAACTTCAGGTAACTACTCAATCATTTTCTCAAGAATGTACCTATTATAGTAATCATCATCAACTATGAGAATTGAATTTGCCATGAAAGTCTCTGATTTATTAAGAGAAGTCATATAAGAAGAAAGTTTTTGGTTATTCAACACTTGTAGAGTGAAACCTGATTCATTAAGTAATCTCTATTTTCTTTCTTGTTCTTTTATCTTAAACTAATTGTTTTACAATTATTAGTGTTACTGATCGTCTTTTATTTCTAAATAAAAATAAAGATATAATAATTTCCTCATCATCATCTTCCTCTTCCTCTTAGAAGTTTAAATGTATAATATATACTTGGCATAATGAATAAAAGAAAATAATTTTGAATATATAATTCAATAAAGTCTAATCCAGCGTTATTATTTCCCTTACTAGTTTTGCTATTGTTGAATTACTATGATTCATGATCCATAATTTAAGAGCATAAATCAGGCTTTTACTATTAAGCAGTATTAGCATCAATTCTAGTAATATCCAAAATTCTATTCCGTCTTTAATTTGTAAATACAGGTGTCTAAACGTTGTCTGTTTCAATCATACCAATTAGATTTGATTTTTTTAATACGACACTCTTCATTTACTTATCACTGATTTTGTAAGGTGGTTTACTCTAAGATGTCTTCTCTTCTTCTTAATCTTGATATTCACATCTCTGGAGTGGTGTCAATTTTTTCATTCTAAAATCTCCTATTAGATTCTACAAACTGTTTCTAGCAGATAAATCTTCACTGATTTGATTTCTTATTTTCTACTTTGGTGATCTTCTCATATTTTCTACACTATGTTAGCGCTCCTTCTTCTAAATTTAGTACAGACAATTTCTCAAAATGTTTTACTTTACTGGCTTCCTAAAAATCAGAACTCTATCATTTAGATACTTATTTCGCTGTCTTGCATCCATGTCCAGTGTTGATAGTACCAACATAGAAAGACTTTTATTTGTTTTGTTCTCTATAGCTCTTTTGTGCTTTATGAGTTTTTTCACTTTTGATTGCTAACTTAGAGTAAATTAATCAGCATCTACTATGAAAATAGAAATTTATAATATAAACCCAAGTGTAAATTATTAATATTTAAAGTAATTTTAAACTATTATTTTTTATTTTGAGAAAACATTGAAGATGTGTACTAACTTCATCTTTGACAAGAAGTCATCGTAATGTTTAGCAAAAGTAATGGGACAATTAAGTTTTACTAAAAATTTCTTAAGTATTTCTTTGTTAAATTCATCTTATATTAGTACCAAAATACTGAGCTTTGATAAATTCTCATCCAAATTTAAAACAGAGCTGTTCAATCCACAACTGCTGTCTTCGTAACTTACTCCGTCTGTAGGTATTTCAATCGTAAAAGTTGTACCCACATTTAAGTTACTTTTCAAAGATTGGGATCCTTTCATTAGTTAAATAAGTTTATTGCTTATCCAGAGACCTAAGCCTGTGCCTCCAAATTTAGATTAGATTTATTTGTTTGCTTAACAGAAAGGTTAGAACAGTTTCTTCTAATCCTCCTCTTTTATACCTATTCCAGAATCTTAAATTATAATCTTCAAAATACCATGCTAGATGTTCTCGCTTATAATTTTAGGATCTTAAACTATCTAAGGAGCATTAGATGGAATATTTCTGACATCTAGCTATGGGCTCTAGTTTTTCAAAATGTCGCACTACTGTTAATTTTCTTAATCCCCAAGGTCTAGATAAGTTTTGAAATCTGAGATTCTTGTTTTAATTTAAGGCAACTTATTCTACTTTCTGAACTGTTCGAGTCTATTTTCTGATCTATTTTTTCGATGAGAGTTAATTGATTGTCTTTTTGATAGTTGGGGTTATTGATCCCTAAATTACCCTGCGACTCTATTGAATTCAGACATGTCAATTTATTAAAACGATAGTGGATCAATACTAATGCCGTTTACAAAATTATTTTAGGGTGTGGGAGGGAACTAGAAGTTTTCTCCAAACATATCCCCTGAGACACTGTTTGGGTTATTGTCATCTTGTTAGTTTGAGGGCGACATACTTGGAGATTAAATGCTTTAGTTGATATAAATATACAACAAATATTTATAATCTCTTACTCTCTGTGATTAACTCTCATTATAGAACTTTACTTAGCTGAATGCATGAGTGGATTGTGAGCGATAGCCTGCTATTCTTGATACATTAGCTTCTATTATTTAATTCCGTAATTCATGAATGAAATTTCTGATGGGAATTTTTCTTTCATTTGTAAACTAGTAGCAAGAAGGCTAAAAATAATTAAAAAATTCCATGTAATAACAGCTATTATTAGATCTTTAATTTAGTTGCTAATTTTCATAAAGATGTTAATTAAAAGATACCTATTCTTCATTTTTTGAAATCTGTCTATTGAAAAATGGATATACTGACTCTATTTAATTATCTACTAAGTAATTTTCAACTCTTTAATTATATTGAGAAAAAAAGTAAAATTTTAAAATATATAGAAAGAAACTATAATAACAAAATCCTATTATATAATTAAATAATAATGGGGATAATTTTAAAACGTTTGCATTATTCAGTGTATGTAAATATGTTTCTTTTTTACTAATTTAATGATTATATAAATTTAATTCTTTGACCGTTTAAATCAAAGGACCCTAGTATAGAACTCTGTATTATCATACCATGTAGATCAGGGGTTTATATGTTTTCTTCAAATTCTTCTTCATATATCTCAGTAGTGTGCAGAACTTCCTTAGGCATAGCTTTTTCTTATTTTCTTTCTTCATATTAAAGATCATTCATCAGCATTTTTGGTAACTGATTTTAGCTATGACTAAGTTTATAGAAAATCAAAATTAAATTATAAAAATTGTCTTTGATTATCTTAAACTAGCTCTGAAAATTTTGCAGTCTAGTTTAAATCAATATCCGAATAGTTGAATGACATTTTTTGCTTTCTGCTTTGTTATTACCCCTCTTATATTGCAAACATCTTCCTGTACTCTGAAGAGTTGTAGTTGAAAATATTGTGAAAGACTTTTGGAGTGCTGTTGTTCTAATTTAAGATTTTTTACTCTTATAGTCCCTCCCCAAAATAACTCTTTTTGCGTCCTCCTTTTCCAGAGTAATCAATATAACTTGGTGCTCTAGACCCTATCAAGAACTAGCCATCTGATACTAAAGACTAAGATACAATCATTTATCTAGGTTGATTGGAACTATTCTATTTGCTATCCGGGTTTAGCAGACTTTCATTTGAAGTTCAAATAATTTATAAATATAAATGACCTATTATATGTAGCTCTATATTTTATAAAATTCCTTGAATAAGATCGTTAAAATTCATAGCATAGGTTGTTCCACCCGGAGCTGAGTTCCTTTTGGCTAACGCATTTTTCATTTGCGTTTATTGATTAGGATTAGTGTAACTAACCAGAACCTTAACGAATCCTTTTGAAGTGAACTTGACTGAATTAGATATTAGATTCAAAATTATTTGATTGAATCTTGACTAGTCTAAAAATACATAATCAGGAACATCTGATGAAACTTCAAGTTGAAGATTTAGCTACTTCTTCTGGGCTTTAAATTCAACTAAGTCGAGAATGTTTTTAATTGCAGGTCTGAAAAGTATGTATTGCTAATCCAAATCAACTTTGTTAGCTTCAAGCTTGGCTACATCTAATATATTTCCTATAAGACTCATAAGAATGTTGGCTGAGTGCTGTACTATTTAAAGGTTCTTTTTATCATCATTTGACAGACATTTACTATGATTTAACAGCTCTACCCCTCCAATCACAGACCCTAATGGATTTCTGAGTTCATGCACCATAGCAGCTTAATAAACTTCTTTGGTATTGATCTGTTACTACAGTTCTTAGATTTTTTAAAGCATTCTGTTTTAAGATTCAAAAAGATTACCAATGACAACCAAAAGTATAACGCATAATGTGAATATTAAGTACATTCGCTAAATATATCCAAGATGGCCGACTACCCTCTTCTCTGAAAAATCCTCTCTGTGTATTATATGGATCATTAACTCCAAAGACACTATCATTAAAAGCGAACCCTCTAAAATATTCTCCTTAAACTTCAATTATAAAATTTTATAATTTATTAAAGTGGACAATTCATTTAGTTTATTCTTCATTCTTTCCCAATTAAAACGCCCATATAAGTGTATAAAATTAAAATATTTATTATTGTATATATTTTTAAAGAACAGTAGTGATAAGCAGACATGGGATGAGACAGTCAAAATTCAAAAACCCGTTATTGAGTTATATATGTGTTTTGATTGATGAGGGTAATGTTGGGGATTAGGATTTATTTTTCATTAATTTCATTTTTGATGTTAGATTCTATGTAATTTATTATTTTCATGACGGAGATTTTTATTCTTTATAATTTATCATCTCTGCACTATATAAATTTTATGTAGATATTAATTAACTAAGAAAATTTAAATGAAATTGCATTTTTTGTTTGCTTTACAATTTTTACTTATACTATCTAAATTTTATGAAAACTAATTCTAATATTTACTTGAGACTCCATTTTTTAAAAATACTTTTGTACCAATATAGATTAAATCAGGTTGGACAGGCACCAATTAGGTTTTGAACCAGATTGGGACTTTTCCATTAAAAACCTCATTAGTTTAAAAATAGGTATTAATTAAGTTTTGGTACTATTAAAATGGTACCAATTAAATTTAAACTAATTTAGTACCAGTACTAATTTAATTTAAACAATTTTTGTACTAATTTAATGGAACTAAATTGATAAAAATGGAAATCCATCTCTGAAATTTTTTGCAATTTTCACTAACTTTCTCCATTTCTCTTTACAGTGTTGACCTTCTATAAGATACCCATATTTAATAGGTGTATATAAATTTATAGAAATTATAAATACAAAATTTTTAAATTTATATCCATTTATAACAATTCTGGAACTTATACATTACATGACTGTTGATATCAATCACCTTAAAACCACTCATTTTATGCTTATTTATAATTAAAACTTTACTTATGTCTTCAAATCTTTTTGTATTGGATGAAAATATGATAATAAAGAGAGCGAGAGCTATAAGAAATAAAAGTGTGGAATTGATTTTGAAAATAATTTTTATGAAAACTTCAATAATATTTGAGCATAAATGCCAATTTTTAAATCAGATGCAATCATCAAATTTCATAAAAATGATGAGTAAAAGTAAAAACTTATGTTAAAAATGTAAAATAGAAATTTATGTCACTCAACCTTATCATTTTCATTTAAAAATGCTATAACATACTTATAAAAATGAGATGATATAAGTCGAGGATAAAAAAATTGATCATATAAAACTTTCATATTTTCATGATTAGAGTAAAATTAAAGCTTCCGAACATAAATAAACCCGAACCCCCAACAGTACCCCCATCAATCAAAACACATATAAAACTCATTAAGGGGTTTTGGGGTTTTGAGTAGATGAGCTCATAATCTTTTTAATAAAAGCACACTGTTAGGAAAAGTTGATCTTTAAGCATAGAAAATCTGTATGCTTCGTTTAAGTTGTATTTATTGCAAAACAAGTAAGCAATGTAAATCCAGTTGAACAAATTCATAAACCCCCATTGTATTTTATCTTAGATAAACAAAACCAGGACTATGTACTATAAACTTATAGAAAAAATGGAGATAAATTATTGATAAGAAAGAAATAATGATTAGCTAAAAGAATAATTGGATGAGGATAAGCAAAAGCCTCTTTGTGTTGTATCTATAAAAGTTGGGCTCATTGTGAAAGATAGCCACATTTTCCATTAAAACCACCTATCTATTCTGTTAAAATTGCAATTCTTCTTAAACTATCATGTTTATCTCCTTAACCAACAAGCTTATAAAATAGATGGATCTTTTAAAAGAGTACATTATATTGATAAGTAAATAATTTTCCTAGAAATAATAGTATATTCTTCTCTTTAATAGCTTTAATATAGTAATAATCAATATATATTTATTTTAATAATAATCTTAATAACTCTTTCGCGAAGTAGTTAAGAAATGTCGATATCATCTAAGTTTCTGCTAGATAATTTAGAGTTTTGTTCCTAGCTTTTTCTTTCATAACTCTATTTACTCAGATACTTTTAACTTAATATAATCTATAAAATAATAACATTTTTCTTAATGATGTAGAACTTTGCTTATTGCTTGTCATTGACATATACTATATTCCTGGTAATGTTTCAATTTATGAGGATGATGAGGGTTTATTATTATTATTATTATTAAAAGAACGCAGAGTAATAAAAAATAAAATTGCAATTTTTATCAACATTAAGCTATAAAATAGAATATATGCTAAAATATACTTATTAACTAATATTAAATGTAATTATCATAATTTTTTTAACTATCTAAAATATTCTTTAAAATAATTGATTAGAAATTAAATAACTAAAAACATCCAAATCCATTTAAATATACTTTGCGAATAAAAACCAAAGGTAGATAATTTGTCCAATTTCCCTCTCTAATGTTAAATTAGACATGATGTAATTAATCATAGAGTTTATAGATATTGAAACATAATTAATAAACTTTTTTCTTGGATAGTAGAAGTAAAAATAACTTAAATTTAGTAGGAACATAAGTTTACCTTCGACTTTAAACATATACTTTAGATTAAAGTTATCAAAAGTACAAAAATTTGACAAACATAATTTGGAAATATCGTCAAAAGAAATAAATTTTAAATGAAGATATTTATAAAAGGATTCACAAACTTGATAAGCTAATTAATTAAATATGATTAAATTCAATTTTAATATGAAGGATAAATATTGATATATAATTAACATATATCATTCAGTTACTTTATTTTAATAATAGTATTAAATTTAAAATATGAATTTAAAAGGTTCAACCTAAGGTAGACTGGGGTCCTCTAGTAGAGGCCACTAACAACATGATCATGGGAAATCTTCAATGGTATCTAACCTGGAAATAAAGCTGGAAGCTCAAAGATCTTCTTCCGTGATAAATTTGGACGATTGTTGCATTGGAGATGAAGGCTGCTAGGTTTTATCCAATTTCTTGAATAAATATACCACTGTTGCAGATCTAGAGCTTAAAGGCAACAATATTGGAGGAGCTGGCATCTCAGCACTCGCTTAAGTTCTAAGAAGCAATTATCATCTCAGATCCATAAACTCACTATATGTAGATTAAAAGTATTATACTAAATTTATATTAAACTTGGCATGGAACAACCTTGGGACTAGTGAAAGTGGACTTTAAAACTTATTTAATGCTCTTGGTGAGAACCGCAATCTTTAGAAAATTGACTTGAATATTAATAAATACAAATTATGAAAGAAAAATAAGATTAAATTTTAATTGAGGTATTATGACAGTTAATTTTTTTTATTGACATGAGATTATTTAATCAGAAAGAAAATTAGCAAAACTTAATCAAGACATTTTATCTTTTTTTTACTAATAACAAATTCAATCAATTTGAATTAATTTTTATTAAATAGCATTCCAAATTCATTCCAAATATGAAAATTTTATAAAGAAAATATTACAATTTAGATAATTATTAACTTCTAATTCCTTTTTAAATTTGAATTATTTTTTCTTAAATTTTCTAATTAATTCTAGTTCTAGTAATAACAATGAAATTGGCCCTGAAGTTTGTAATTCAATTGCAAATTGCCTTAAAAGTAATTAATCGCTTCATACCTTGGATTTAAGATGGAATAGAATTGGGAATTCTGGAGCTAAAGCTATTATTAAGGGACTTCAAATGAACAAGAGTCTTTAGATCCTAGAGCTTGCTGGAAATAAATTCGCAATTATTTTATAATAAAGTCAGTGATGACTATTTAAGATAAATAAACGACATCCTTAATAGAAACAAAACAGGTGGCCCTTACACTTTCAATAATAACGAAAATTAAAGACCCAATTCTTTTAATGATTTCAGTAAAAACATTAATGCTAACACTTAAGCATAATCACTTGGTAGTTAATTTGCATATGAAAGAGTAAACATTCCAAATACTTAATCACATCTAATTTCACCATCTAAAAAGCAACAACTTTCTTAAGCGATAGAAGATGAGAAGTTGCTCATTAATTAAAGGAGAGTGGATTTGGTGAAAGTGCTTGAATTGGAAACTAAAAAGAGATAAGAATGCGAAGAAAATTTCGAGAAATTAAGGGAAGAATTCTTAAAGTCAGAGCTAGCAGAGTCGAGAATCAAATCTGAGATGCAAGCAAGAATTGATTAACTGGAGAGTGAAAAGCAAAATTTACAATTGAAACTAGTTCGACAAACAGAAACTTTTGAGAAAGGCGATGGTCATAGTAAAGAGAGATAATATTATTATGAAGAGATGCTGGGGCAATCATAGAGAGCATATGTTTAATTAGAAGAGTAATACAAGGGAATGGTTGAAAAGTTACAGCAAGAGAGGAGCGTGTTATTAAAGAATAATGAAAAGACATTCTAAACTAAGATCAAAAGTACATTAAATTCATGAATACAATATTTTAGGTAGAATATTTTTGTACTTAAATGATGAATTCGTATATAGAATTTAAAGTTTATTTGTATAATTCACTTTAAAGGCTATTTCATTCACACTTTTTAAATTCCTTCAAATGTTTCCATCATTTAAAAATATAATAAATATAAATATATATATATTAATTTTCTACAGCATTTGAACCTTTATGCTTTCTTTAAGACTGCTATTATTCTTATTAACGTGATTGGCTTGCTCCTCAAGACTTCTATTTTCGCTATCTAATTATAGTATCTTCTTGTTAAGCTTCTCGATCAGTTATTTATGTGAATTTTGCTAATCAACAATTTAATCTCTGAGTTTCTTAAGTTGACCATCCTTTGTGGTTTGCCCTTGATTGACTAGTTCTAGTATCTCCTCTCTCGATGTTCTTGCTTTTTGTAGTGATTTTTCTAATTCATCATTCTGCTTTGTTAACTGGTCAACTTGCCCTTTCTTGATTTAGTTTTCCTTTTCTAATTCCTTCAAAAGTGTCGCTTCTTTCATTTTCTTCTCCTAAGTTCTTTCAAGCTGCTGAGAAAGAACTCTGAATTGTTCTTGCATTTGCTTTGAGTCTTACTTTAGCTATGAATTCAGATCTTCTCGCTCCTTAGTTAACTTTTCAATAACAGACTCTAAGTGCTTCAACTTAATGTCTTCGGCTTTATTCTAATCAAAAATATGAAAATTAATGAATAAATTACTCTATCGTGTTGATACTTCTTCTCCAATTAGTAAAGTTAATTGTCATAATCTAATTTCTGATCAATCTTTGAAGCCTCCAATTGATCTATTTGTATTCTTTATTCATCACAAAGCTCTCCTAAATCTCTCACTTAGTCTTCCAAACCTAAAATATTAAACAACACAAGTATTTTGTTTGTGATCGCTTTCAATGGCAAATTTGAAATGAATTTAAATTAATATTGTGATTTAATAATTAATTAGAGAAAATAAATAAAAAAATAATTTCAAATTTAAGAATTACAAATGAAAAACAAAGTTTACTAAAATACACAAAATAGAAAAACTATTAAAAGATGATTCTATATTAATACTTTAAGCTTTTAACATTAATAAATACTCAATTAAAGTAAAAAATATAATGATAATCATTTAAATAGAATATTTAAGAAATAAGAACTTATTAATAAATTATAATTGAGCATTAGTACTAATTATGGTAAAGTTTGAATTATATAATTATATCTTTAAACACAACATTCTCTTCTACACATCATTGAGAGATATAATTAATTTTAATTATAATAATTAATTTATATTTATTATATCAAATGGTCGAATAAAAGCCAGTAAGTTTAGATTTTCATGGTATTTAAGAACACTAAATGTTTGATATACTAAACCAACTCTTATAGAAAGCATTAAGCTTGAGTGATTTGGAAAATTTAAGCGAAGCAGAGCTTGAACACATTATTATGGAACAAAAATCAGATGATGCGAGATACATTTTAGGGCGCCTTTTAATAGAAGGAAGCAGTGAAAAAATAAAGAAAAACGAATTGAAGGGGCTAAATTGGATCAAAGAAGCAATCAAGAATAATCACCTTATCGCACTAGAATACAAAACTTATTATGAAATTAGATTTGACAATTAGCCAAAGCTAAACAAGATACTGAAGAACTTAGAGGTTATCGTTGATAAATCAAAGAGCACCAGAGCTTGCAACACACTTGGAGAATTCTACTAGGTTTAAGACAGAAAAGATAACTATCAAGAGAACGCAGCTAAGTATTACAATATCAGTGCCGATCATTTTATTTTGCTTATTTATCAAGGATGCTAATTAGGTATTCACTGGATGGGAGTATTCTATCATATTGCATTTGGTGTTGCTAAAAATGTAGATAAGGCAATTGAATACTTGACAAAATCAGCCAGAGCAGGAAACGGTTAATCAAGCTATCAACTATACTTGATCTACACCGAAGAAGGACCACACAAAAACATTGAAAAAGCTTACCAATACTTAGAGAACGGTATTCTCACAGGTGTCTCTCACTTCGATCAACTTCAATAACTTTTTAAGGACAATTAAGAAATTTTGACTCCAATTTTCTTAAAAAACAAGAAGCCAGATGTTTAAGTAAACAAAGATGATAAAACCGAAGTGTTGAACTTGCATGAGGCTTATGTAAATGAAATGAAAAACTCATTCTCACAAGCTTTGAATCGTGATAGATTATATATGAGACCAGTTGGTTATTTAATGGATCAGTAGATTTGGATGGTTGGTGTCCTCTCCAAATACTTCGTAAAGCAAGTGCTTAGATTCAATCATTAAGACTTATTGTTATTTATTGATTTTATAATGACTTCTTAAGAGCTATGAAACAAGATCTTCCACCAATATTGGGAGAGATGGGAATGTGGGTTCTGACTAACTACGCAAACAGACAAAGAGAAAAGGGCAAAACTGAAAAGAGAAAGATGGCACAAGTTGCTATTGATATCGTTAAGAAATATCTAGAAGATGGATTTGAATACCTAATCTTATTATCAGATTTATAAATTATTCACTTATTTTCAAGCTAATAGCCTATTTTATTCTTTAGTTTAGGTAAAGAAGGAAAGTACAATTTGATCAACAAGTTCAGCCCTAAGAAATGCCCAGGTCAATAAATTCGTAGAGAAGACCTTCCATTCTTGTATTCATGGTTGCACTATGCACCTTAAACCTGGTATCGTCATGTTAAAAAAATCGAAGAAGAAATGAAGAGCGAAGAAGACAGAAAAAATAACCCAGATGCCTACAAGAAATGTACTTTCTGCTCTGCTCCAGAGAGCGATCTTAGAAAGCATAAACTGTGCTCAGCTTGCAAATAAGCTTTCTATTGCAGTCCAGACTGTCAGAAATACGACTGGCAAAAGAAGCACAAACTTGAATGTAAAGAACTCCAGAAGAAGAATAAGAAGTGAAAGCATTAATTTCTATGCATTTTTCTTCTAAATTAATACAATTTTTTATAAGTTAGTATCTTACCAAGTCTTCTCTTTTGAATATAAAATTTAATTGATCATGAAATTAAAACTCACTGAATTATTTTTCTAACTGGGGGAATAGCCCCTACAGTTATTTTACTTATATTTTTACTGCTATTTAGATTGATATGATTAGTGGCTACTTTCTATTCCTCCTCATCATTTCTAAACTAATGAAACTTAGGCATTTCTTCATCAGCAAAGATATCATGAACTTCGTCCTGAGTGATTAATGTAAGTCTATTGACATCTCCAAATGTTTCTCCAACGCTATAAGTGCTTTGATTTTTATTTTGCTATTTACTAGGTGTGTTATTCGAATTAGTTGGAAGAGAATACATAGATGAAAGGCCTACTTGATTGTACTGTTGAGATTAGCCACTATTATTGGCACTATTAAATAGATAATGCTGTAAATTATTAGCTCCATTTATATTTGTCTGAGTTTGCAGTGATGTTGTAACTTAAGTTTTTTGCGATAATCTTTTTTCCAGTAGATCATTAAGTTGAGGTGTAAAGGAATTAAAATGTGTGTATCCTCTATATCTTTCTATTTCATTTAATAGAGAAGCTGAGTCAATGTGCAATATTGAAATATTGATGTTCATTTAGTCTTTTACTAATTCATTTGTCATTTTCTATAAGTAAAATCTCCACAATATCAGAGTGAAGATAATAGCAAAAATTGCCACAAACTCTATAAGTCTTGCTACATAAATGTTAATTGTGAATTATATCTAATAATATAATGATAATTTAAAAATATGAATCTTAACGGTTGTTACAAAGTTTCTGTTATTACAGTTACGAGTAATATCAATGCCATCATTAGTATGATTATCTTGGAATATTTGTATTTTAAGTTAAACTGTTGTACTTGCATTTCAAATTGAGTCGGCTCATTTGGATTAAACCTGAGATTATTATCACTCGCCCATTTAACCCATTCCTCACTATATTGATTATGGCATAACTCACACTCAACACATTTTCTCTGTTAAATCCATCTCTAAAAATATATTAATGATCTATATTTCATTACTTTTAAACATTCTTTGTGAATATACTTGATTGATCCAGCACACTTACAAGGATCACAAATTGCAGAATCAGGGTTTGAAGCTGTAGTTTGCAATACTATTTCTGATCCCAACTTTTCTAAGCAAATCCTGCATACTGGCTCTTTTGACATACGAGCTATTAAGAAATAAAAATTAGAATCAATATCTTACCTGAGTTATATCTACTGCTGTTTCTTGCTGAGTTTTATCTGCTATTTTAGATGCTGTTCACTTTAGAGTTTACAATGGATTTTATATTTCTTCTTGCCGTCATTTTATGCATTATACTACTATCTCCAAACTTAAAGACCCCCCCACTAACTCTAGATACTTATTAATTTAGCAAATTCGGCTAAAAACCGGGGGCTTCGTTCTACACCAATTAGTTTGTGCCTCTTTAACTTTTTTGGAAATTCATAGTGCTTCCTAAACTCATGATCCCACTTAAGAATCCGTTAGATGGAGACGGTTGACCAAAGTTATTATTAGTGTTAATTTATGGATCTTAAGGTTTGTTAAAGGATCTATTTCTAAAATGAAGCCCACTAGTTAGATTCCTACCGCTAAAAATGCTGCTAGTTAGAGTGGTCTCATTATTTAATTATCTTTGAAGGATTTGTCTATCATTTTATAGTATGTTATTTGAATGGAAAGTCATACCAAGGTCACTTGTTCCTGAAGATCTTACTCTATTGTGAAGATTTCTAGGTATCCTTAATTAAATTTGCTATGTGACATTCTGATTTTTACTTTCTTCTTTTAAAGCAGTGTTTGAATCATTCAAATTCATAGTAAAGTTCATAATTAATAACCATAAAAAAATATACATATAAAATTATCTTAAGTTTACTTGAATTAACAGCAGAATCATTTAATTTCAATAATTCTTACTTTCTTTCTGAAATATTTTGCTTTTCCTTAATTATTTCATTCATTTGAATAACTACATTTTTTTAGTTTTTCTTTTAAGGACTAGATGGCTTCTCCTTGACTTTCTTAATACTGTCATTCTAAATTTTATACAGTATGTTATTAGCTAGGTTGTTTTTGCTCATTTTGATTTAGTTTTTTGTAAATTATTATAAAAGCTTTAAAAGATTATTACAATTTAATACATGAAACTGTCAATATGATGAAATCCTATTAAAATTTGAAAGATTAATAAAAGTATAATTATTCAGAAGTAATCAATCATACATCATAGGATGCTGCATCATTTACTTTGCATCATCCTCAATTTGTTTCTCCTCTCTATTGATTTCTTTTTTAAATTTTGCTAGTGCACATTCCAATTTAATATCCTCCAAATGAGCGAGTTCGTAGCTTTCAAGCATGTCTACAGCTAGTTCCTTAACAAAAAGACACCCTGCTATCTCCTTCAAGAATTCTTCCAAGATAACGATTGAGTAAATATTCTTTCGATTCTTATTGAAAAGTTCTACCAACTGATCATTTTAAAGAACTAATTGATTAGCTTTTTCTGTCAATTGATAACTCAAGAAATCTGGCTCTTTCTTCACTGCATTAACTAAAAGTAGCATTCTTTTGTCTTAAAGTAATTCCTCAACTTTTTCATTTATTAGCCTTAAAATGGAGAGAAACTGACAAGGGTTTGCATAGTGAAGAGATGAAAACTGTGAGGGGATTTCAAATAAGAAAATGTGCAGTAAAGTTGCTTTATTATGCATTTAATCTACCATATTGTATTCTTCGTCTAGTCTAGCCGGGTAACTGAAGATTCTATTTATAATACTCTATAAAAATGAAATAATTACAAATCTTACAGTTAAAACTAAGTTTTCTTCAGGAGAGTTGGCTAGGAAAGTTTGTAACTTAGATGATATTTGTCTGATGAAATCACCCTTAGTACTAAAAGTTAATGGATCAATTCTGTCCACTTCATCTATTTCAGTGTTTGCTGAGAAACTTTGTCTTTTTAAATTTGGAGAGGCGTTTGAATATGAATCATCAAAGTTTAGCTTCTTGGTAGCAGAATATTTGTTATTTAATAATAAATGTAATTAAAAAGAGAAAGCAATTGCTGATTCTTATTTCATGTAAGACTAAACAATTTGAATAGGACATTAATCATTAAATTATTAGAATTAAATCATGGAAAAAAGTCGACTCACAGGTTTCTTCAAAAACCTGCTCAACATAGGTGATGACAGACAATAAAAAATATAAGAACGTCATAATTAACAACAATAAAATCCTAGGACAGACAGCAGCTATAGCTCATAGAGTACAAACATATCAACTTAATCAAACCATCTGCCATCACCCAGAGTAGGAGGAGGCATCCCTTCTTAAATTGAAACATCTGCATAGCTAAGAAGCAAAGATTAGTAATCGAAAGCATCTGCTGCTTTATCAAATCTATTTTCATCTAAGCAGTAGAAGCCTGCCTAGTCTGATTTGGATAGATTAAAAGAAAACTGGAAGAAATTTAGAGGGGAGCTCGATAAACTTTTAATGGACCCCACTCGCTATGAAAATAATCCCAAGAAGTGCATTGAAGAAAAATTGAAACCAAAGTTGCAAAATGTACTTGATGCTATTTTAAATGAAGACTTGTAAAATAGGGAGACTAAAACAATTGGGGACTGTTTAGAATACATATTGAAAGAGAGTATTCTGCAGGAATTAGTTGCTTATGGTAAAAATGATATAAACTAAAACTATAAAAATTATTATAAACTATAACTTAATTTTATTATTTAAAGTTGGTAATATAAATTAGAATTTAGAAGTTTACCATAAGGGTTGTTTGTAGTTTGCTTAAAGTTCATAAGTTTTGTGATCCTAGATATTTAAGCTACCCACATCATTAATCACTAAGAAGTCCACCCAGCAATCATGCAATTAATGATGCACATTCATAATTCAATAAAAAACAATATGATCGATTTGACTTATGACAACAGTGAGCTCAAGAGATTTATTATTGAATTCATTAAATCTCTGACTAGTAAAATATATGAGTAACCCTCTTTAGTGAGTTTGCTATTCACTGACTCAAGAAGAGGCAAGAAAAAGGGAGCATACTTGCCAATGTCAATATTACTGTTACTATTAATTAAAGAGGATGTCAATGAATAAGAATCTTTAAAACTTAGTTTACGAGAGGCAATTTTAATGCATTTAAAGCTTAGCAATAAAGACGTTTTGAGATATATAATGGAAGAATCGGAAATTTGCGTAATTTTAATAGCTAAATTGAATTAATTTTTCCAATCTCTGCCTTATGAAGTAGAGTTGATTTCTAATAACTAAGTAACTTATTAATATATTTAATTTATAATTTTAACCTCTTAATACCCTGAAGACGAAGATTCAAAATATCTTGCTTAACTTAACTTACATGAACAAATAAATCAGGTTTTCTCAAATGATAAGAAAGAGCAGCATTTAGAATTTAGAGAGTTTGTTAAGTATCTAGCTTTCCTAAATAAATGCGCATTATGTATTATGCATACAGGAAGACTGCTTGATCATCTTTGCACTGAATTTTTCAATTCATTTTTACTCGAGAATTTATAACCTAAACTTTTAAAAACTGATAAACCAAGGATAGTAAGAACAACCATTCAGTACTTAATTCAGGTTCTTAGCATGTTCACTTGCTCAAAATTAATAAAGATTGTGCATCATTATATTTTTGGACTACCAGCAAATTTAATGATAGAAGAGTAAGAAGAGATAGGTAGATCTTCAATTCTATCAATCAGCAATTACGATAGTCTGATTGATTAAAATTAAATATCTTTAAGAAATTAAGATGGTTTCAATCGATAATCAACAGTTGGATCCACAAAGTCTAGTCACAACCGCACTGGATCAAATAATGCATTTGATTATAAATAAAATAACAGCGCAAGAGGGCAGAGATCAATCGTCTCAGACTTGAACCTTAAGATAAGCAGAATAAATTTTGAAAATAAGTAAATGAAATCAAGTTATGCCATTAATAACCCATTTATGCAACCTCTTGCATCACCACTACACTAAAAAGCAGCCAGAATGAATGAAATTACTAGGGTATATGTAATTTATCATTAATTTACTTTCATCAATTATATCTATTGTATGTAACCTAAATTATAGATTAAGTAATGGAATCAAGTATTTATGAAGATAACTTTGATTCATACACGAGTAACTAAGAAACAATTGAAGTAGGCCCAACTTACAATATTTAACAGCATAAATGTAAGTAACTGCTGCAGACTATGTTCAAGTGCTTACAGAGGAAAGATGAGAAGCTTGGGTTTGTAGTTCTCAAATTCCTGGATTTATTATTAGAGAAAAATATTCCTGAGATTAATGACATGCTATTTATGCAGTCAATTCAAAAATACGTATCAACTAGTGTTCAAGGTCATAATATTCTTAAAATAAATATATTAATTAAAATTAAAATAATAGCGCTTCAAATTATTATTTACAATTTATCTCTTTAAAAAATATTATATTTAATAGCTTTTTATTATATAAAATTTACATTTTTATTCTCATTTATCTTTAATTATTAACTCAAATATAATAATCAACTAACAATAACTAGCAGTCAATACAAATAAGCTCAATTACAAAACTGCAGGATAAATTTGCTAAAATGTTCCCCACAGCTGGCAACTTCATCTTCAATTGTAATAAGAACAACAACTTTGCGGAACTAAGCAACATACTGCAAAGCCAGATGCATAGAGTAGAAGATGCTATTTCTCTATAAATCAATGAGTAAAATATGATGTTAACTGACGATGGAATGGAATCTATGGATATATTCAGTTTCTTGCTTATGAGTGACCACACAATGACTCTTGCAGAGTTTGATAAACAGATTCTTCAATTTGCTTTAATAATTTTTTAATCACCAAGACAAGGAATGTATGAAGCTGCAACTTACAAGATTCAAGAAGAAACCACTGACTATACTCTCCCAACAGAGGACGATGAGGATTTCTAATTAGAGCCAGTACACCCAAATAACAAATATCAATTAACTAATTTGAATTGTTAAATTGATAAAGTAAGCAGTTAAATTAAAATAAGAAAATAAAAATGAGTTAGTTTGGTGCTACCTTTGGAAACTCTAGAGGTTTTAAAGGAGATACTCACAATAATAAATTTAACGATTCTTTTGACAGGGATTCAGATGACTTTGGTTTCAACAATGATTTAAGCAATGACCTAGGTTACGGAAAAAATTAACTTAATAAGACACACAAAAAATAAGGAGGAGCTAAAAATGTTGGAAATTAATTTGATGCTTTCAATTCATAATAGCAAAATAGAGCTGCACCAAGTAGAGGATTGAGGAACTAATTTGATAGGGGTATGAATGGCCCACCACTGAAATCAAGTATATCAGATATTGTGGACAAAAAAGAAAAAGACGCAATATTTAAGTCATCAATGATGCCAGGTGGATATTTTGGAGGAATGAATTAAGTTCCTGGGTAATCATACACTCCATTCTTATCGTCACCCAAAGGTACAAGCATGGATCAGTTATAGAAAAGTGGCACAATGTTTAACTTTGCTTCTAACTTTGGATCTCCAATTCAATCTCCTTAAAAGGCTATTACTGAAAGCTTTAAGAAATTTATGCCTAGATCTGAGAAAGAAAAGTTTAAATAAAAAATGCTTGAAGAGATTAAGGACTTTTAATACCATCCAAAGAGGTTCATGTGTAAGAAGCATAAAAATTCCGAAGTTCAATTCTGTTGCTCAATTAATGAAACTTTCTTTTGCAAACTTTGCATGCCTCAGCATTAAGGACATGATGATATGGTTCTTTCATAAGTATGTGAGGACATTCAACATGAAGTCATTAAACTCAAACACACCTATAAAGCCAAAAAGGAGTTTATCATCAATAAACTCGATCAGCATTAAGAAAACATTGAGAAGGTATTTAAGGTTTATTACGATACATTAGATGAGTGTAGAGCTCAAGTTCTTGGGCAAGAATATAAGTTAAGAGAAAACATGGATTATTTTGAAAAGACAATTGCTGAATTAATGCATGAAATCAAAAAGTACAATTATGTTGAGTTTTATCATGAGCAAGATGCCCTTAAAAGCAAAGTTAAGGATATTAAGGATCATCTTAAAGCGTTCAATATATCTATTTAATAATGATAAAGAAACAAAGTTTATTTACTTTTTTTAATATATACATGCCAAAATATGCATTAGGAATTGAAGATATTAGTCTAGCAATAAATCAAATTAAGGTAGACATAAAAGAAAGAATTCATAGTTTTATGAGAGAAACCAATCATAGTTTTTCACTAGAAAACTACGAGTATATTCTGAATCAATAATAAAACCCAGACATTTCTAAGGTGTACAAGCAGCTAGGTCCTTTCGATTACTATACAGAAAAGATTGATGAAGAAACTGCTGAAACTAAAACATTAGTTGGGAAATTTGATACTCGGAAATCAGGAACTTAATTTAGAGGAGAGATATCGTCAATTACGGGCAAACCAGATGGTAAAGGCATTAAAGTATTTCCCAATGGATCAATTTATGAAGGGTTCTTTGCAGATGGGCATTGCCATGGATTAGGCAGAGGAATAACATCCAGAGGAGAAGTTTTCCAAGGTCAGTTTAAATTTGATGTGATGGAAGGCAAAGGCTTTTATTAATGGCCAGATGGCAGGATGTATGATGGAGAGTGGAAGGCAGGAAAGAAGTCAGGTCAAGGCAAATTCTTCTGGCCTAATGGTTAAGTCTACGAAGGAGATTTCAAAGATAACGAATGTAATGGCGCTGGTATACTTCATTACACTGATGGAAAAAAACTAGAAGGGGTTTGGAGGAATGGCAAAAAACATGGTAAAGCAGTATATGTTTGGCCTAATGGTGCTAGATATAATGTTTTCTATATTGCTTAAAACAATTATTTAATTATTTATTATATTCTATATTTATATTTATCATTTAAATATTTTTTTATATCGTTTCAGGGAACTTACTTATTAAGGTAATTAGTATTGTAAGACTTTACTATGAAAGATTTAAATAATATTATTAAACAATAAATGCTAATTTTTAATAAATCAATTTCATTATATTAGCTACAAATAACTATAAATTAATTAAATGCTTTAAACTAAAAAAACTAAAAATTTTTTAATAAATTTAAATTATTTACATAAATAATAAGGGAATTAATAATTAATCAATATTGATGGAAAGAAACAAGGAGAAGGTATGTTGGAAAATACTAATGTTAGTTTGGAATAACTCAAAGACAACTACAGATCACTAGCCAAGAAATCACTCTAAGGGAAACAACTCCTGGACATGAAACCTACTTCAATTTATTGATATTATCTAAACTAATGATTATTAAATTAAGTTTAACAAATAAGATCAAGTTAATTTATACATATTTTATTATTATCTCTATATTAAACTCAATAATTTGGATCATTAAAGAATCCTATTGCTTCAAAAACATTAAACATAGCCTTAAGTACAGCAAAAGGAGCAAGGAAGAGATCATACTTTGGACTACTGGGCTAGAATGATGAAGTAGCTAGGTATAGTGCCAGTGTAGACTAAACTAATTTAGTGATTTCTACCAATCCAAATATCTTAATCACGTTTTGCTTTGTTATACACTGGTATGAATAGATGAGTTACAGTCCTATCTGAAATATATCGGGTATTGGTCCTAAAATTCTTTCATAAAGTTCATAATTAGGGTGAGTGATCCAGTTGTATGTCATAAATCCACTTGCAAATAATTCCAAGCCTGCATCTTAACACTCACCAAGAACAGCATCCACTCCATACCCTACTCCTGCAAGAATTCCAAACATCAAATTGTAGTAGTCTGCAGAACTTATTTATGTTAGTGGCATACTTTACTTCAGTTACACTTATTATCTGTCATCTTGAGATTTTTGTGATTAAGCGCATACATTAAATGAAGCCAGACTAATGACTAAAATCAAGGAAAATGCTGTTATAATTTGATGCTTCATTTTACTAACTTATTTTATTTTTAGTTTACCCTTATAATTTATTTATGAAAGTGATCAAATTATATACTGTTTATGAAATTAAATTACGATTTTTAATGATATACACATGGACACATATAACCATTTTGATTACATCATTACCTTTAAATTGTTTCAATATCTAAATTCCTAATCATCATTTTATTATATTGAACTATTTTTCTTGGAAATTATCACATTGCTTATCAAATCTTCATTTAGAAACTCAGTTTATTATTACTACTCAATGTTGTCTTTAATATTTTCTAAAAGGTGTTAACTGCCATTCCGGCTTCTCAAACTTCAAAATTTATATAAATTATATAAGATTACCAAAACTTATTCTATATTCTATGATTTGAAAAAATGAAAATTTTTTATCTAATATTTATATGAATTTGAAAACTTTAACTGTCAATGTCTCTTGGGATGATTTATTAATTTTTAAATTTGCCACTGTTCTCATCTTGTCTCAAATTTTTATGAATATTTTAGGGGAAGTAATGTTATTATAAGAATATAAAAAGTAATTTTTAATGCTGTAATTTTTAGTAACCTGATAAATTTTGAAATTAAACTTCTTAAAAGAAACAATTATTTTTTTTCCAAATTTAAAACCACAGAATCCTAATACTATGTTTTTAAATAATAGCGAAAATATGACTCCTCCCAATATTACTATTTTCTGCCTAATAAATAATATTGCTGCTAATATTATTTGAATATTTTTAGGCGAATACGTTATTAGTATTTCGCCGTTTAGCGTAAATTGATGTCTTTTGACTGATAATCCGTTTAATTTGATAATTTTTGTCAATTCTTGCAAGGTGCTTGAATTTCAATTATTCTAAATGATGCTTAATGTTTCCACAGCACCAAAATATTTGATACAAGCTTTGCACTAGAAATATCAGGAATTAGGTTAGATTTTGTTTTATTGCTACCATCAAAATATCTATAATTAGCCAATACAAGTAGAGTGCCACGCTTAGTTGGAAGTATATCTCTAAATATTTTAATATTAATATTATAATATTTAATTTTAATTATAAATTGCGTCGATTGAAATCGCTGTACCATGAGGCCACACCATATATGCTTTTTAGTGCAATCATTAAGAAATGTATCAGCGATAAAGTGAGCAGATTCTTAAGAACTAGATAGTTTTCATGTGATTTGTGTTCAAAGAAAAATGGCTAGTACAATGAGAAAAACTTCTCCATTTTTGTAGTTAGTATTTCCTAATCTATGAATGCAAAAACCAAAAAGTAAGTCAAGTAGCCAATCGACAGAAATATTATAAATATATTTGAATTTATATGTAATAGAAACAAGTCACTCACTATGAAGTATTTAGTTCCAAATGATATATTGCAGCAAAGACAACACCGGTTTTTATTCCACAAACATTTCTTAACTTTTTTCATGTCACCATAAATATTATAATTTTTTTAATTAAATATAATTGATATCCCCATTATTCTATGTATGGTGTTGATAGCTTATTTAATTGAGGATATAAAGTAAGTGTTAAATTAATAGATTAAATATGGGAGCGAGCAATTGCCGATGCCTGCAAGGAGCAAACAAGGATACCATTGAAGTCCAGAAAAGAAAGTCATCCAAGAGCAAAGACAAGGGTAAGATATACTTGGTATTTCTGCAATATTTTCTTAGATATTCTATCCATGACAACAACAGAGGAGTTCTAAAGATTGAATGATTAAAATTAGGGGCAACAGAGTAATTAACAAGCGTCGCTCAATCAAAGCAAAGACAGCTAAATTAAGAATAGTAAAGCTGATTCAGTATAGGAAAGTCTCATCCAAAATAAAACATCTGGAAATAACTTAAGATAGCTAGAAGATTAACTAAAAAGTTCAGGAATACAAAAGAGCAACATTTAAGAACAGCACTCAACCATTCCTAACAAAGATGATGGATATTAATAAAAACAATAGTTTTCAAAGTAATAACAAGAGACTCTTAGCACTTAACAACAGTATGAATAAAGCATGGCATATAATGTGGATACATAGTAGAATTAAGACGATTATTTAGATGATTCCGTAGAAATTGAGAGACTTGAGAGAGAATCTAAATTTGAAACATAATCTATGATGTCAGACACCACTTTCAGACGTATGGATAATCTGGCTTACAGTTTTCTATTGTTTTAAGTTAATTGTTAATTTATTTGAATGATGGGATGAACTCATCTTTTAGTTCATAAGTTGTCAGAATGGAATCGCACAGAGATCCCAGAAGGGGCACCCAGCATTCCCAAGTAACAGATACAAGTTTCACTCATTAAGAATTTGATAACAGCGAAGGAGTATTTGAAGAAGATGTAGAAGACAGTAGCGATTAGTTTGGTGACGCATTATTTAACAAGAACAATAACAGTGCAAAGCCAAGACAAAGACAGAATACAACAAAGATCCAAAGTACAGCCTAGAAGCTTGCATAGAAATCACATTAACTACAACAGACTAAGCAATCAAATAATGATGATAAATACAACTATGATTCAAATTAGAACCAAAGCCTTCATGGTCTGGACTTCAATGCCATGAGAAATCAAGATGGGTAACACGGAGGATCAATTACATCAGATTCAATGCTTTTTGGTAACAATAAAGCTTAAATAAACTATGCAGACATAAATCAATCTGAAAGCTAACAAAGCAGAGATCAATCAACCTACTTGAATGAATTCAATAAAAGTCCAAGTGCAGCAGGTAAACTATTCACAGATGAGTTTGACAATGAGAGCCAAAATTCAGACAACATATTTAGAAAGAAGAAAGAAGGACAACTTGCCGCAAGAATTTCTGTGGATAGCTAAGATTAAGTTCTCAATTTTGGATTAAATAAAACAGACTTGTAGAGCAAAAATAATTAGAACCTAAATGACTCTAACTTCAACAACTTATATGAACCTAACAACAACGATCTTGGGTCTATTGACGACAATCAATCCTAAAATTCAGATGTCATTTAAAAAAGAAAAGCCAAAGTTATTTATGAATGAAAATATATTAAGTCAAATCGAGTAGTAATATAAATTAGTTGTAATAAACTTTTATTCACTTTGAAGATTTGTTCTAGAGTTAGAAAATATGAGAATTAAAGATGATCGTAAATATTAATTTGAATTAAAAATGGGTTGTTGCTCAACCAAGCCTTAGAATTTAAGTAAATTGAATTCACAAGGCTAACCAATCAGTTAGCCTACTCCAATAACCAATACATAGAACCCAAGGATTAATAACAATATAAGACAGATGAATAAACCACAACAACAGGATGCCTAGAGAATATCAGAGAAAGGGAGAGTGGACACTCCCTTACTAACAGAGGACAACTTGGCTAACAACGGTGGCATGATAAGCAATAGAAATGTAGACGGTCAGTAATAAATTAACACCTTTCTTGTGCATAATTCAAGATAAGATCCATATACTCAAGGAAATGTAATGGCAAATGATTAGTCTAAGAATATTAAGATAATTAATGTTGAAAACTTGCTAAGCAACGCAAAACCTTAAAAGAAAAGAGTTGAATAGTTCTTTGATATTTCCCCAAAACTAAATAGAAAACATCAGATCTATCATTTTACTAATAAGTTCCCAGTTTAGAGGCCGTATTCAAATTTATCTGACTGGCAAAAAATTGTCTCCAAAAATTTAATTATTTTACATTTACATAAATTAGCAAATGACAGAGGATGAGATTATTAGCAAAATACTATAATTAAGAAATAGAAACTGGATTTAAGAATAAATTAAACTACACATCGAAATTAACTATTAAGGTGCTGCATCCTTTGAAAGTTTAGTAACGATAAGAAAAAATATACAATTAAGGGATCATTTCAATTGGCTAGTTTGGGCTATATCTCAGTACTATTTTAATTTGAGTTTTACTTTGAATTTAATTTTTATTAACTGCAATAATAATTCTTAAAAATATTTCCAATTGAAGTCTCAAGATAATGGGTATAACCTACCTAAAATTGGTACTAAAAATTGGAGTGAAGGATTCGAATATAAAGGCCTTTACGTTAGAGTTTTACCATAAGAGGATGCATACCACATTAAAAATGAAATCCTAGGGTTAAAGTATGTTTATACTGAGTTGTAAGAACTTAGTTCTATGGCCCCACAGCTTCAATAACAATATGGCAGTTAAAAAGACAACTTACATAAAGATGTAATGATGCCTTTGATTACAGGAGTAAGCTGTGGAGGAT
This sequence comes from Oxytricha trifallax, assembly GCA_000711775.1. NCBI lineage: Eukaryota > Ciliophora > Spirotrichea > Sporadotrichida > Oxytrichidae > Oxytricha > Oxytricha trifallax. The sequence continues at coordinate 41,189 of ARYC01017997.1, forward strand.
TTTATCTATATGCAACTCCAGTAATTTATACGCAAGAGCTTGAACCTGCCAAAGATTTTTTCAAAGACCAAAACATTAATGGAAGCAAGGTTTTTGTTGGTCATAACTCCTCAGTTTTCAATCAGTAAAATTCTATGTAGATGCAGGCTATTTTAAATTAAAGCAATATCTCATACTCATATTTGCACAATAACATCTCACCAAGCTTCGTTTCGGACTCCCTCTTTAAATTCATGCCACTGCTCAAGAACCTAACTATTTAAAATATGATTCCAATAATAGACTTTGAAGAGTACAATTAAAAGTCAGATGATTAAAAAGATGAGATTGATTTGAAATATTTCCTGATAAATGTTTTTGATGCACTCCCTCGCTTAAGTGAAAAGAAAACTTCAACTCATATGATCAGATTTCCCTCTTTTATCAATGATGAAATAACTTTCCACGAATTTCCATCAAATAATCTCATAGAATCTAGGAAGCTTAAAGGCATGATCAGTTCCCAAAGTGAGTAAGATATAAACGCTGATGAGGACGAGGATTAATCGACAGATTTGAATGGGAAGTTTACTAAAAAGTACTTGACAAAGCATGGGTGGGATTTCTTGCTTATGTAGAAGAAAGGAATAACAAATGAAAACAAAAGAGCAACTTCTTTTTACATCTATATTTTTTAGTTTATATTATTAGGATATATATTACATGGCCAGAGAAATTTAGCTCATTAAGAAGCAAGCCCCTTGTGAACCAAAACAAAATTAGCAGAACATTTTGTTCATTGATGAATTTTAGCAAGAAAACTCATTGTTTGAAGAGAAGAAGGTTCCCTCAAAGTACCTCTCACCACATAAACAATCTATCTTTAAGAGAAACGACTCTACTGGAGAAAAAGATAACAAAGTTTGTGGAAATATTTTGCTGACTGCTTACAACTATAAGAAGGACTTCAAATTAAAGTACTCCATGAACAATTGTTTTGATAATATATTTATATCATACCTTATCAACGAATATTGAATCTCTCTTTTCAGCTTCAATTGACTAAGTTGTTAAAGTAATTGAATAATCAGACAATATATATAATTCTCAATCAATAAAGGAGCTATTTCATAGAAAAGGGTTAAACCTAAGGTTTTAATGGGTAGTACTAGCTAAGCTTAGATAAAATACCTAAAGAGATCAAATAATGTTTATTATTAATTAAAGTATTTACTAATGATTGACATTTTCTTAAGGGTTATGAGAAGAATTCTTAATGAAGAGATTAAAATAAAAGCATTCACATAACATCCAGTGCCATCAGAAGGAGGGGCAATTTTCGAAGAATATTATTAGGGCAGTTAGGTTGATTGTTACAAAGAATTTATCAGCACTTTTATGAACGCCATTTTAAAGAAAAAAGTTCAGAAAAATAAACAGATATTTGATGAAGCATTACTTGGACTGTTCTTATCTAGAATGGCTATACTTGGTTTAGTCTACAACCTTATAATTCTTTAAGTTATATTTTAGAATCAAATAATAACTATAGTCTCAAAAAAGAAGAATTCTTTTACCTTGAATATTTTAAACACTATTATAATATTAATTAATCGAAAGACATTTTAGAAGATATAATCGATGCTCCTTCAAGAAACCCTACTTACTTCATCAATGCTGTCCAAACTTACTTTAAGGTCGAATTCAAGCCAGAAATATTAAGACTAGTTAGGTAAGATAAACTTCTTTTCTTAAGCAAAAGTCTCCCAACATAAAAGAATGACATCAAGACAATATAACTAAAGATAGATAATTACTTAACACTCAAGGATTAATCATACTTCTTGTTGGCAATATTTAATTGTTATACCATATGTGTTTAAAAAAAAGATTTTTCATTAATAATTTGCAAGGCTCATATCAAATGCAAGTGGTAAAGATAGCCCTGCTAAGAAATTAGTGACTAAAATAAAAACAAAGAGCGAGAAAGATAAACTTAAGCAGTCTTTTTAAAAGCCATTCAACCCAAATGGTAGTATAATCAGTGACTCATTCGCATTAAATTCAGCGAGAAGCAGAGTAAATCAATCAGGCATAGGTCCTCAAGGTATTTCACTGCATTAAACTTCAATGATTGATAACTAAGAGACTAAGACAAACAGAATCTAACCTGGTTAGTAAATTATAGGTAACAAAGATTCACTCTCAACTATCAGGTAGTATCATAATATGGATAAAGCTATTTTAAATGACTCTGCAGAATTTGGATCTCCACCAATTAACAAAACCAAATTGAAAAATGTTCAAAATATTCATGAACAAGTTATAGATTTTACAAAACTTTCTAAAAGGAACAATTTTAAGCCTTCGTAAATGACTGAAATCATAATTCCAAGCAACCTATATAAACTTAAAACATATTTGTCTAATAACCCAATGTACTACTTTGATGATCAATCTAAAACTTATATTCTTTTTTATATATTACATTGGAGAAACTTTAACAATATTCAAGTCGTATTATGAAATGCCAACTCTTGATATTGTTGATGAATATAAGTAAATAATTTAATTATTATGATAATTAAGTATAAATTAATCAAATTAATTGTTTAGAAATTAATAATCATTTTTCAAATGTATAATTTAGGTATTTCAATTAATATAAAATTACTAATTTTGAATGGTCAATGATCTTAGAATCATAACTAAAAGACGTCTTCTCAATTTATGGAGGGGAGCAGATCCTATTAGAAGCTTTTCTTTATTAGGCAATACTTATATACTTCTACAGAAACGACTAAGAAGAGCTATTTAAAATTCTGAGCAAAATTAAAGAAATGGTAGTCACTATCCCATATATAGCTCCAGAACAGCTGATCTTGATCTAAATTCTGGTAGGTCTTTATTTTGAAGATTAAAAGGATCAACATCCAATGGAAGCAGAGAAAAACTATTTGATAGCAATGATTTGCATTCTTAATCAATATGGAGATCCTCGAGGAAGAGGAAATATGACAGTTCCTTATTCTCTTTTTATCTCTTGGAAACTCTCATTGATTTCACTAGCTGAAGAAAAAAAGCTTCATGACTCTGAATATGCTGAAGAATTATTCGATGCTTCACTAAAATGTCTCTTTAATCACAAAAGAGTCTACAAGCAGCAATAGTTTTAATAGGCAAGTTAAAACAAGAATAAGAACCAGGATCTACCTCCGTAGTCTTAGTGGGAATCAGAATAAGAGAAATTAGAGCTAGATAAACAGTTATTTGACATTAAAAGATATAAGAGTAAGCCTTTTAATGTTACTTATGCAAGTGGAGTTCCAAAGTCAAACACAATACTTATTAAAAGCAAAATGGCTAAAGACAATTTGGCAAGTATCTCTAACCTTCAGAGTAGCAAAGATAGATAAGAAGCATCAATTGTTTACGTTTCTTCAAATCACAATTTCAATAGTGACAAAAATGCACTTTCGAAAATGTCAAGGCAGAAGTAGAATAATCTTACAGTGGCTTATGAGAAGAATACAATCGACACAAGCATCAAGTCTTATTAATGCTTTAATTATTTTAAAGAAAAATTATATAAGTCTCGTAGCCATATTCCAAAATTAAATAAGAAAAAATCAAGCCACAAAACTAATGATTTTGATGTAGAGCCTTCTGATATAGATTTAGAAATTGAAGATGAGAATAAGAATTTATTTATTGAAGAAAACTTTAAAAATAATGAATGGTATATTGGTGAATGTCCTTTCTAGCACTGGTCTCTTTACAGATAATAAGTAGCTTCTATTCTTTAAGCTCATAATTGACTTATTAGTATTATTTTATTTATAAATCCTGTGATCGCAAAGAATAATTAAGCATAGTAACAGTTCTAAAAGCAGATATACAAGGACATTATGTAAAAGTTCTTGCCAAAGGACTTATTTTACCAGTGGATTCTCAAATTTAATCCAATGATGTATCAGAGTGGAACCCAATGGTCAAATGAATCACTACGAAGTTTAATCTTCAATAACAACTAGTAAATGGTTTCATCCTCTGGATCTTCGGCAGTGATGAGTAGCCACCACAATATGTCAAGTAGTCACCAATCATTAAACAGCAGTAGTTAGCCTCAATCTGCAAAAGATAAGAGAAATTTGCATTTAGGAAGCTATTCGTAGATACTTGGCAAGGAAGTTGGAGGAATTAATAAATAAGAAATGTGTGGAATTTTGTTTTCGATGGGAACTGATAACAATGGGTAACTTGGGTTAGATGTCCTCAGTTAAGATGATCAGCATTCAAGTCACACTCCCAGTATCAAAGTTATATCATTTAAAAAAAGTGTATTTGTAAGGAATTACTTTATAAGTTTTGTACCCAAGAATGATAATCTCTTTAAAAGATGAAGTAATAAGAGAAGTGTGCTGCGGAAACAGCCATACTATGGTTATCAATATAATTTTTTCATGATTATAAAATAAATATCAATATGTCTGGATAGGTATTTGTGTGGGGAGCCAACCAAACTGGTCAATTAGGATTAGGTGATAATTCTCCTCAGATTGTAAGAAAACCCATTTTAAATCCATACCTACAAAATATCAGCAAGCTTTCAGCTGGATATGAGCATTCAATAGCTATAACAAAAAGTAATGAACTTTACATTTGGGGCAGTGGTGGACTTTGTGGAATTGGTACATTAAAGCAATAAAATGCTCCAGTTAAAATTGATTTCTTTAACAAATCAAAGATACTAACAGCAGTTTGTGGAGGACTTCATACTGTAGCAGTAACAAAAGATTGGGAGGCTTACTCTTGGGGTCTGACTGAAGGTGGATAGTTAGGATTGCCATAATCCACAATTGTTAAACTCTGTTAAGGATAAGGGGATGAACCCTAAGTATTGACACCTCAAAGAATTCCTAAGCTTGAAGGATTGTAAATTGCTTAAGTGGCATGTGGAGAAGCTCATTCAATAGCAATGACCAAGGATGGCACTATTTATGGATGGGGTTAAAGTAATTATGGATAACTTGGACTCGGCTTTTCTGGGGATTCATTTGAACCAGGTCTTGGAATGGAAAAAAGTAAAGTATATGAACCTCAGGAAATCAATGGACTTAAGCATGAGAAAATATCCAAAATCATTTGTGGAGCAACTTTCACTTTATTCTAAACTGATAAGGGAGATTTATATGGCTGTGGAGTAAATGATCTTGGATAACTAGGTTTAGACACTTTTATGGAAGAAATGTAAATTGCTAGTCTAGAGAAAGTGAAAAAGGGCAAACATAATTAAACCTCAGATGTTATTCTTCCCACAAGAGTTATTTGCTTTTAGGGAATAGCAATTCATCAAATAGCTTGTGGAGAGAGTCATTCCTTAGCAGTGAGTGGAGATGGCATGAATATGCTATGGGCATGGGGTATGTTTAAAAATGGGTAACTAGGGCTAGGAGAAGTGACTATGAAGCTAAATCCAAGGCCAGTTCAATCGCTGTGCTCTTCTCAAATCTAGCGTATAGCCTGTGGAAGCATGCACTCAGTTGCTTTGATTGGAGATACGAATCAGATTAGCATATATTCCACACAGTTCTATAGTAGTAATGAACAAATAAAAAACTACTATGTTTAAGATATCAGAGGACTTGCAAATAATTGGCAAAATGAATAAAATATGCATTAAGATTTCCTCCCAGTGGATTTAAACGAGGGGCTTATATAAAATCCTTAATGATTATAAGTTTGATAAAAGTTTGAAATCATGTTTTAATTAAAATAAAGTAAAGTTAATAATAAGTTTTTAACAAAATAAAAGTTAAAATAATGATGCAAAGATTTAAGAGTGGAAACTATTCACAAAGTTCAATGACTGGCAATGATGTAAATGAGAGGAAATCTGATTTCTAAGGGCTACTTCAATCTGAGATTATGAACAATATGCAGAATGCTAACTCAGAAGTCAAAGACTTCTACCTTAAATAAAAAAATATTTTATATAATAATTCAAATACAATATTATTGAATTTTTAGGCAGAAACAAATTGCTGTTTAAACGAGATCAGGAAAGTTGATGCAGAGACAAAATCAGATTGAAGAATCTAAAGGAAGACCAAGTTAGAACAGTGATCATTCCTCTTTTCAAGATCAAATGTCACCAGACTCAAACGCTTCCCAGAGAGATTTCAAATCTCCCTAAGAATCTCAAAACCCTAAGAAAAGAAGCTATTATAATTATTTAAACTAGCTAAAATTTTTATTCCACATCTAAAAGAGTAGTTGAGTTGCCAATTTTTCAAAAGAAGGATTAAGCGTCTGGTAAGGATTCTCAGATGAGTGGCTTGGGTAATGTTGACAACTCATCAGGCATGGAGTCTTAAATGAAATGTTTGGATAATATGAATAAAGATGCACGCATTAAGACTCAAAATAGAAATTTGGATGGTGTTGACAAAGCTGACCAAACTGAAGATAAGACTAACCAGTCTGTGGATAAGGCAGACCAAACTTTGGATAAGGCTGATTAAACTGCGAATAAGGCTGAAGATGAAGATGAAGAAGAAGGTCTTATCGATTGGGAAGCTGAGTATTTTAGCGAATAATATGATGTTACAACTCACTTGCAAGAGCTCAAAGATCATGTCTTCATTAAATCTTTCGAAATTTAGATGCATAAAATTATTTTTAAAATAAATTAACACTATGACTTGCGAGTAAATGGAAGATTTCGGATTCAAGATATTGAGTGACGCTTCACTCTATCGTAGATACAAAGAGTACCTTCTAAGAAAGGCATAGAAGGAAGCAGAAAAGGAATCGAAGAAAAATTCATGCAAGCAAAGCACAGAGCATCAACCAAATAACCCTGCAGAACTTGACAATAGATATAATTCCTAAAATTTTGGTGATAATATGAATCATCAAGATTAAAACTCCTCTGAATTCCATTCTACCTCTAAAGCTAAGGAAAATCTACAAGATGAAGCACACCATGCAACCCCACCTTAAATCAACAAGTTTCATGCAGATTAAAATGATATGGTAGATCCTCACTATTCTGGAAGTAATTCCAATCACACAAACCAAGGAAAATTGTGTGACCATTTCATGGAATTGACTGAGTCTGAGAATTAAGAGAAAATGTAATCTGCAGAAGAGACAAATCATATTTTGCAAGGCACTAGAATGAATAATCCCTTTTTGCAAGGCATGAGAATGAACAATCCCTTTTTGCAAAGAATGAATAACCAGCAAGAAGAAGAGAAAGTATCAACTTTTAACGATGCTAACTAAGCTTAAGGTAGAAACCAAACTAAGAGCAAGTAGGTGAATGTCATTAATAACCTTGCTAGGCCAAGTAAAGCACCAGAGACACCAGGTTTATCGGAGGTATATGCAAGATGTTGCAAGACTAAGGTGACCTAATCTGTAGGAGACCAATAGATGGCTGATAGCTCACAACAAATCAACCAATAAAGAACTTTCTAAGAATCTAACATTTACCCGAAATAATTAAAATAATAGATATTTACAACAACAAAAGAACTTAAAATTTATTACCATATGTTTCTACCGACAACCCCCTCACTCCCATAAAATACCCCATTTATTATAAAATTCATATCTCCAGAGTCTCAATTTTTTTCTTTCTTGTCATCTCAATCACATTTTATGGGTTATTCAATAAATTATATATTTTTCTCAATATCATTTATATCAGTCAAGAAATTTTTACTAGAAAATTAGTTTTAAAATTAATATGTAATAATCATATTGACTATAATAGATGAAATTTTATTTATATAATTTTATTATTCCTTAAACCAATTTCATATTCTTTTGAACATCAACTATAGATATCATTTTATTTTTTTGGATTTGTTCAACTTTGTATATTATTTTTTTTAATTTACTGAATTTAAAATATTTTACATAATTGGACTCAAGCAGACCGCACTGCCATTCTAGAAAAGTGTCTCAAATTCTGATGTTAGAGAGGAATCAAAATCTTAGGTGCCTGGCTATATGCAATCAACTTTCAACAACAGATTGAGGAATACTTAGATTCCTGCATCGATGATTTAGACTACTGGAACATCTTTGACCTCTAGAACCACAGGAACTAACGGTATGAATATGGCTTCAAGCAAGCAGACTACCTAACCATCTCTCACTAACCAAAGTGGCAAGATTGCAAACTAGATCGGTACAAATGTCGGAGCTAACCAGAAGAAAACTGAGCCCTAAGTGAATGATCAGACTATGAAGAAGAAGGGAGAAGCAAAGGGAAATGCGAAGAATACCAAGGCCAATCTCAACAAATCAAACCATTCATCAGAAAATGAATGAGAGATGAGGATATAGTCATGGACATGCAATTTTATGATTAATTTATCATATTTTAAAAGTAATCAATCGTTCAGCTAAATCCTAATAATTGTGTTAAATCGTGTATTATTTTATATTTGTGTGTACTCAAAACTAATCTACTGAAAGCGATTTCCTAATAGAAATTGAAATTAATCATATCTAATTTATTAAAACTGTTACTAAAATAATTTAATCTTATTTATAAATAATATAAGATATGACATGACTCTATTTAAGAATTTAATTTATAAATTCTTATATTTTTCTGCAATTTTAATCATTTTTTTTAGGAAAAATAAAATCATCGATCCAATTAATAAGAAATTTTAATAATTTTTATTTTTCATAAAAAATCCAAAACTTAATAGGCCTATATGATATTTTATCTTTTTTACGGAATTTTTTTCGAATAAAATTGATAGTAAATCTCTAATTCTTACTCTAAAAAGCCAATCAAATTTCTGATAAAAATCCTGAAAACAAATAGAAAATAGATTTTTATAACAGTCTAGAATGCTCAGGCCAAAATAAAAATAAATATGAAAGTAAAAATATTTTTTACTATAAAAATATCAGAAAATATTGGTGATTTTTATTTTTATATTACTTTATTTCATATTGTAGAAATACATTTGAATTTGAAAAAATAATTATAATTAAATTAAATTCAAATTTATTTCGTGGCAGTTAAAGTTGTCCAATTTAAACGATCTTGGGCTCATTCGATAGAGAATTAAAAATTAGCTGGACTTTACTATTGGCGGTACTATTTTATCGCATCGAGTGAGCGAGATAACTTCATTTTAATTAAACTCATCTAAATTCATTAAATTATACCCTCACATTAAATAAGAGTTGATTTGCTCACTCGATGCGATAAAATAGTACCGCCAATAATAAAGTCCTGCTAATTTTTAATTCTCTATCGAATGAGCCCAAAATCGTTTAAATTGGACAACTTTAACTGCCACGAAATAAATTCGAATTTAATTTAATTATAATTATTTTTCAAAATTCAAATGTATTTCTACAATATCATAATTTTTCGATTAAAGAATTTTTAATTTTAAATATAAATTTTTTAGATTAAAATTCAATAAACTAGTTTAATCGTAATAAATTAGAAATTTAGTTACGCAGAGAATTTAATTAAAATTGTTAATACAGTCTATAAAAATATCAAGCAAGCAGTAATAATAAATAATTCTAATAACATAACTGAATGTACCGAATAACCTATTATTTTCCAACAATAATGCGAAAACCTCTAGCAAGACTGAAAATACTTGGATGACTCTATGGGATGTTATAAGTATTGCGTTTGATTTAAAAGTTGTCTTTATTAAATGAGAGGTATAAAAGCATGGTTTTAAAACAGTATAGAGCTGATGCTTCTACTATAAATGCAAGGAATTAAAACCTCTGAAATTGCTTGATATAGTTTTTAAATGATAAAAGGCAGCAATTAACGCATAATTTATTAGGGTTCTATAAGGTTTAATAGAGGATTAATGTTTAAATATTAGTAATGTGGTAGTTCCCTGAATCATATCTTTCTAAGTTGCTGTTTGAATATATCTATTTTATAATTCTCTTAGCTTAGATTGATAATAGTAGAAAATTCAAGCTCTCTTAGACCTCAATTAATCTTTTATTTATCTAAATTTTGCTTGATTTTTAGTTTGAATCTCTTTCATTCTTTTAGCTAAAATAATATTTTTTAGCATGTCGCTCTCTATTATTATTAGTTCTCGGACTCAGATACTGATATAGTATTTTCGCCTCTCCAATCTTCTCTCTCTGTAGAATATATCCTTGAGTGACATATACATTTCCTATGCAGATATTTGCATTCTTTTTAGCCTCTTATAATCAATAATATAGATCCTTAGAGGTTGAAACTTCATAATTATGTTGTCTGGTTTTAAGTCTCCCAAAACATTTTAATAAGATGTTTTAGTGATTTTAATTGTTGGGTATTATTGGGGGTCTTATTTGGCTTAGTAAAGAAAACGGAGGTTTTATGCTATATATTATAGGTGATTTAATTAAAATCAATTTTTACTTACTTGTCTTTGTTATATTTCTTTAATCTTGCTCTCTCTCTCTAATGTTTAATTTATATCATTTAATGATTGGCGAGGATAGTAAGGAGCTCTCACGATTACCATATCTATTATACTTTTAATTTTTTTTCAATTTCTATTAATTTCTAAGCATAATTGGCTTACTTGATATGCTTCAATGCCAGACATTAGACATGTTATCCATAATAATCTCTAATGATTTAGCAGTAACTGCCAATAGATCTTACTTAACTGAGCCATTTGTCCAGCTAACGTTATGCTATCTTATAGTAAAGCCTTATTGAAATCAATGACAACTAATTCTAAAGGGAAGAGATTTAACATAAAATTTTCAGACTTCAAATATCTATTGACATATTTAAGTTCGTGCAACTCTTTCATACTCAAAACCCCAAAACCTCTTAGTGAGGTTTATAAGTGCTTTGATTTGTAGGGTATATTTGGGGTCTTATTGGGTTTATTAGAGAAAACGCAGGTTTTATGTGAGTTTAATGAATATTTAATGAGTATTAGTGTACTTAATTCAAACAAATTTTATCTGCTTATCTTAAAGGTATCTCTTGAACTTAGCTCTCTTTTGTGTTTCAAGTATATCTTCTAATGATGACCTTGGATATGCTGGAGCTCTTACTATGATCATCTCAACAATTTTCTTAATCTCAGTGCATACATCTTCTTGCTTTATATGTTTAACAGGCAAGCTTATTGATTACTTTTCTTGCTTTGTTCCGAAGTAAGACATACTCTCCATTTCGCACTCTAATATAGTTGCTGTTACCGCCCAGACATCCTACTAAACAGAGCCATTAGTCCACTTCTCTCTTATTGGGAAGTGTCCAGGTGTGCCTAGTACTTTAGCTAAAGTCACTATTTCTTACCTTATTGCTCTATTGAAATCAATGACTACTATTTCTAAAGGACAGAGATTTAGCATTAAATTTTCTGGCTTCAAATATCTATTGACATAACCTAGATCATGGAGCTCTTTCACACCCTTAGTCATTTCTGTGAGTACCTCATTCAAATCATCAGGATATCTTTTTATGGTAGAGATACTATCTTAGAGTCATTTCAAACTTCTTGAGTCTCAAAGCAATAAAACCATGTCCAAGTATAACTCCGTCGAGCTTAGCCAAGTTCTTGCATTATCTTTTCTAAGCCTCTCTCAGTACAATGTGTTCATTGGCAAACTCATTTTAATATTACTCGTTCATAATGAGATACATGAATGGATATACCTTGTAAGCAAATTCATTAACAACTATAAGTTTTACCTTGTTAAATACGTCAATATTCAGAAAGTTCTCAATACAGTTGCTTATGTCGACTGCATTTAATGCTGGCATATACAATTCAAAACCCCAAAAACCTTTCAGTAGTTTGATTGAGTTTTTGATTGATAAAAGTAGACTATTAGTGCAATACTTTATTAGGGTTTTAATAGGGTTTATGTAGGGGTTTAATGTTTAAATATTAGTATTTTAAGTGAGTATATGCGAGGTTTGGGGTCTGTTTATGACAGTGAGTATTTAGATTTATTGTTTAAGTTGCGATATGGATGTGATGAATATAGTGAATAACTCAAGCCTGTTCTTGATTATACGTCTATAGCAAGGCTACTCCATAAATCTCCAGCAACTGTGAGGTCTCACTGTCTATTATCATTTAATTTAAAAGATAGCGTCTTAATTCTAAGCCTAAGAGACCCTTAAAGTTTTAGCAGCATCATATCGATTATCTTATTAATGATAAGACTCTTAAATAGTGGGCTCGCTTCTCTCTGGCCTAGAGAGCTGTGATGTTTCATCGCCAATTTCCTGAACTTCACATCTCTGCTTAATCTATAGCGTACATATATAAAAAGAATGGAATATCTTACAAGACTGTCAATCGCATTAAGAGAGTGATTGACTTTAATGTTTCATTTATAAGGATAATTTAAATTATATATTCGATTAAATGCAGAGGGCTATTACTAATAACATTAAGTTCATACACGCTGATGAAGCAGTATTCACGTTTAATACCTTCATATCAAGGTCTTGGTATAAAAGATATAGCAACATTGAAGTATATGATTAAAAGGTTAAGGTTTAAACTCATGCTATACTTGGTGGAATAAGCGAAGATAATGGCCTCGAGACTTATGTTATCTAAAGTTCTTGTAATAACTCGGAGATAAGTACGTTGACTAAGAGATTATTCTATTCGTTGATAACTTGTCAGTTCATAAAACTAAAGACTCAAGGAAGGAATATGAAAGGCTAAACGTAATACCTGTTTTTAATGTTCCTTACAGCCCTTAGTTTAATGGAATTGAATTATATTGGAAGTTATTGAAAGGCCACTACAAGAAACTCCTACTCTATCACTTGATGCACGACTTAAAGATAGATATAGTAGATTTTATTAAGAGAGTCAGCGAGGATAAAGCTAAAGTGTGCGCAAGAGAAGGTAGATTTTGTGTATATAAATAAGTTTTAGATTTAAACGAATGAATAAGTTCACATATTAAATTTGCCCGTAAAGGGATTTGGCTTCTCTTTCTTTTCTTCCTCTTAAGGCTTGCTTGGGCCTATGTTTCTTCTCTTATTGCCAGCTCCTGCATCTATGTTCATCTCTTCTGGCTTTTTGAAATCTTTGTAGAGTCTCTTACTCAATTCATGCTTTACATGTGATTTTCTCTCTCTGTTTAATTTGCTACGTTCTTTCATCAAGTATATAACATTACAAGGTTTTTCTATAAAGTTAAAAGACTAAGCTTACTTGAGATGAAAGGGTGCTTTTGAAGTTCCTATGGCCAGGTGTCACTTATTTTAATACCTTGCTTCTCTTTTTCTTCAGGAGAGATGCTGTAGCGTTTCTTATGAGCTTCTTAAATAACTTCATTTAAGTACTCAGGTTTCAGAGTTGCAATAACACCAAAGAAGAAGTTTTTCTCTGGCAACTTATAAGAGAGCTGTAGCTTTGATGGAATGTAGAGAGCTACGTCCGGATCACTCATAGCATCGTCATATAAGTTTGTTACTGATATTTCAGGGTAGTTAGGTATCTCTAACATCCTAATTTTATTAGACTTAAAAGCTTTTTTCTCTTCACTTAACAATGCTTTTAAGAATGAGATTTTTGTTCCCTCCTGTGTTGACAAGAACAATCCAACTATAATGGATTTATCAATTTTAGTTAAGAACTTACCTTGCTATACCAAATATCTATAGTAGTCCTCTTTACTTCGAAATTTTCCTATTAAATCTTGAGATTAAATTCTCTTCTTTGCATCATTCATAGACTCCATCTTGCTTCCTCTTTCTAGAAATGTTAATGAAATTTAAAATTATGGATATCCATTCTAAGTTTATTAAAATCTTACTACTAAATAGGGAGGACCTACTGGAGGTCAACCTTGAAAAGATATGCGGAGAAGCATTGAAAAACTTGCTCCAAGTTTCACTGATTGATTTCCATTTTTATCAATCTATCTCCATTAAATTGCTCCTAATAATGTTTAGTTATTTTAGGAGGTCTTCCAAATTAAGTTCAAACTTTCTTAGGAGTTAAATTTTAAGGTTAAAACTTAATTAAGAGCATATTAAATTTAAAAATGATTAATAACTTTTCCTCCTAAGTAACTTGAATCTTAATTTGGAGGACCTCCTAGAGAAACAAAACTTCATTAGTAGTATTTTAATTTACTAAAATGTATAAAATTCTCATAAAATATGTCAACTTACACTCTTTTATGGTTACTTAATTTTCTTACCTCTCAACAAAGAATTTACCAGAGTGCCTTATACTCTACTATTATATTATACCTAGGAATATTTTATCATTATTATGATAAAATATATCACCAAACAAAAATGAGCGCTAACTTGTTAAGAAGAGCGGCATTACTGGGATAAAGCCAATAAAAGTTATCATTCCAGTAACCAAGAAAAGTAGAGAACAGAGACGCTTGTACTTAGTGGGAGCCTACTTATGACCACTTTGACCAGTCTAGCTTTGAGATTTTAATATAAGTTAAGTAGGAGGTTATCATAAACGCTGTGAAATTTGGAGAGGAGGCTAAACAACCTGTCATAAGGCATTGATAAATACCAACCAAAGTTGACTATTAATGTAAATAATGCAATAAAGTTTTCCCTAACAAGTCAACTTAAAAGAGACACTTGAGAGATATACACAACGATAAGCCAAGGTTATATCTCAAGCATTAAAAGAAAGATGGGAAGTATGTCTGTGAGCTCTGTGAGAAGACATATTCTCATACTAGAGACCTCAAAGTGCACTTAAAGAAAAAGCACAATAAAAGATTTGTCTTTATTCATGAACCTACTGGTAAAAAATTCCTCTAAAAAAGAAGATCAAGAAACCCAGTGGAGTCTCATAGAGTTGAAGTGTAGAAGTAAGTTAAAATGAAGTAAGCAATTAAGAAAAATGAAGTAAGCAGTTAAGAACTTTCCAGTCTCTGATATCAATAAAATCATGGTTAAAATAGAGGCAATGAACATTCCTATATTAAAAATTATTGACTTAGATTCTTGCTTAGAAAGCTACCTTACTCTTGAAAATAAAATTGAGAAGAGAGTCATTACTGATGACTTATATGCTTACAAGATATATCCTTTCCATTACTTCGTTGCTGATGACAAGTTCCAAATGGATTTCGCTAATGTGTATTATGCTCTTTAAAAGGCAAAGTTAAATGAGCGCAGGGCATATCATCTAGCTTGATGCTTTTTTACAGGGTAAAGATCATGTAGCCTTCAGGCTTCCTTTACTCGAAATGACTTACAGATAATTCTTATCTAACAATAGTTGTCAGTGATAGATTGGCTAGATAGTATTGTAGATAGTTGAGGGGATTGAAGAGCTTCACAAGCTTGGTTATGTTCATAGAGACTTAAAGCCAGAGAACATCATGATAAACTTTCAGCCTCTTAGAGTTTATATTATTGACTTCAACAGAGGTTAAAGAGTGCAAGCCTCTGCATTAGGAAATGTATACGACACTCCTGGATATTTCCCAGAGAGAGAGGATTGGAGAGATGGAGACACTTAATGGGATATCTGGGTTAGAGCAGTTATAATAATAGAGAGCGACATGCCAAGAAACGATTACTTTAGCTGCAGGGGTGAGAGAGATTCTAAGCAGAGAATCAAAAATTATCTCAATAAAAATAAAATAAATGGAGGTCTCAGAGAACTTGCATACTTAACTATTATCAAGTCAAGCTAAGAGAATTAACAAACTATAGAAACAATCAAACATCAACTTAGAAAGATAAAATTCAGAGGACTGCCACATGACTCTAAGCTTATGTTTGTGTGAAATATTTTAAAAACTCGCTTGTTATACTCACTTAAATTACTAATATTTAAAGATTAAACCTCATACATAAACCCTATTAAAACCCTAATAAAGTATGCACTAATAGTCTACTTTTATCAATGAAAAACTCAAGCAAACTACTGAAAGAGTTTTGGTGTTTTGATTGTATTATTCGTTCAGCCCTATCCTGAGCTTTTGCTAAACTACTTTGATAATCATGAGAACCTTACATTTGAGGTAATATTGTTGAATTTAATTAATATTCAAGACTTTATGCTTCATTTGCTTTGGGACATCATTTTGTCCAGGGACCTCAATTTCTTAAGGACTTTAATTTCCCCACGGACTTCAATTTACTCAGAACCTGATTTTCTAAAGGGACCTCTTTTTCTACATTAACCTCAAAATCCTCAGAGCAGTTTTGAAACTTTGAGAATAGAAAATTTAGATCATTCGAGATTGTTTAGTACCAATTTTGGAATGATAGACTCCAATTAGGCAAAAACTCAACTAAAAAATATCAGCAAAATGCTTATAGCTGTTTTCATTTTGGTGCTCTAGCGTAATGAAGTCAGATTCATGCTAAAAATAGCTTACTATCTTTGACAGTAATTTCATGTTTAAAATACAAAACAAACCAATATCTATGAGAACAAGAGGGGGGGAGAAGATATCAAAATATTAAATGAAGCAAAAGCTCAATATATTTATTCTATAATGACAAGCTCTGCTTCTTTTAATGTTTATAATAAGCAACTTGGTTATTTTGAGAAACACTTAGGATGCATAAAAGAACAATTAGAATAAGAGGATGTTTGACTTGTACAATCGTTCTCATAATCAATCTGGAGAGCGGAAAACTTGGTTGCATCAATTGGTCTAAAATAACCAGGATATTAGAGACTGAATTGTAAAGTCAAGGCAGAGAAGATGATAAAAATATAGAATGTTGAGTATTATTTCTTTTTCTTGAATTTCAAAAAATTTAAAGTTAGTCCATATGGTGCTGTGAGAATTTTTATTTTCTTGCAGGATGCTTTAAAGTGCCTGAATTAAAATGCTAAACAGCCTACAAGCAATGATACCTAACTGTTGAGGCGCTCTTGCACATGAGCTTTGCTATAGATACATAATTTATTAATGGTTTGACTTAGTCTATATTAAAACTTGTACTATACCTAAGCTTAAGCAGTAAATCTTATTATTACTCATCATAAATAGACCCTAAATTTCGCAAATTTCTATCTCATTTTGCAATTTGACCTAATTTCTCTACTAACCCCAATAAGACCTCAACTATACCCTTCAAATCAAAGTACTTATAAACCTCACTAAGGGGTTTTGGGGTTTGAATGAAGAGGGCTGAAGCTCAATAAATTATGTCATGATTTAGAAGTAAGGAAGATCTCAATCGATACTTCTCTCAAAAAGGTAAGCAATAACATAAGCTTAATCATAAAGGATAGTGGGATTATTTCCTCCACTATAGAAGTATCAAAATTTAATATTTAAAAATAGATTCTTTGATGAAAAGAAAGCCTTCAAAGCAATGAAATTAATTTGATAGAGATACTAAACTACCCAGAAATTTCAGTGACTTATCTCTCTAGGATACGATATAAAAGATGAAGAGCTGGTAATTTATATTCTTACCAAGAAACAACTCTTTAATAAACTTCCAAAAAGGGGCATATTCCTTTGTGTTCTTGGAACTTTAAGAGAGACTTATCTTATAAATCATTAAAGTAAACTAAAAATGATTGAATCTGCTTCAATTTATAAAAGCATGAAATTTGAAAATTTAAAGTAAAACTTTCAATATTTGGACCTAGGATTTAAAGAAAATAAATATTACAAAAAATACAAAAAGTTTTTGGACAAATTCAATGAAAATCAAACTTGAAAAAGGCAAAAAATTTGTAGAATTTGCATGTGAAGTTTGTAATAAACCGCAAGTATCATATGATGCCAAAGAAAAGCACAGATAAAGAAAGCACAAAGGAATGTATGGGTTGTCACAAATTAAATAATAGAAAGAATAGTTGGATTAATAGTTACTTTAGAAAAATTTGGAGTTCAATAATTTCAAAGAGTAAAAGAATGAAGAAATCAGGGAGTTGTTGGAAAGAATTACTGTTCTTGAAACAGAAAATAGAATACTTAAACAGCAAAATATCAAATTAGGAAAGAAAAAATCATCTCAAACAAAAATCAAAATGCTTACAAAAACAAATGAACTAATTAGTGATAACAACATTAAATACGCAGCCTATAATTTAAATCTCCTCAATGCTGAAGAAATGGATTGGTTTAATAAGGAATTGTGTGGAGATCTTGCCAGGATAGTCATTTCAGATATGCCGTTCCCTGATACAATGATAGATTTCAAGTATGATATTTAAATAAAGAATAATTTAATGAACTTTTAAATAGAAAAAATATAGGAATTTGGGTACTTATTTTTTTGGGTAACAAAAAAGTAATTAACATTTGGGGTTGAATTTTTAAAAAAAAAAACACAAATACTCGTACATTGACATGATAATTTGGGATAAAGTTCATGAAAATGGGAATTTTGAGGGAGGACCTGGCTACTATTTGGATCATCAGTTTGAAATTTGCTTGATTGGGAGAAAAGGACAAGTTTTTGATCAACTGCATCTTCATACAATACAAGACATATTAAAGCTCCAAGAAGAATAGCATCACAAAAACCAGATGAGCTTTATGAAATAATCCACCAGCTGATTCCAAATGCAAGAATTATAGAGGCCTTTGCAAGGACCAACAATATTAGGAGAAATTATATTTGTATAGGGAATCAAATTTAAGATAAAAAGTTGAGAAATTTGAAGTATGGGAGAATTGTATGAAAATCAAACTTAATTAACTAAAATTTAATAAATTAATAAAAATAAATTCATTGGTTGAGGCATCTGAATTTCTTCTTTATATTTATTTATTCTCTGTAAATTCTATAAATTAAAATTAAATAAAGTTAAATTTTTTTTAAAATTAAAATAAAAACTATATTTTTCTTTATATAAGTTAATTACTATACAATTGATTTAAATTAGATTCAAAATAACAAACTTTAATTAAATCTCTAGATAGTAGTAAATTTTATGTATAAATTGAAGAACATTTATATACTAGATAGAAAATAAAGTTTTGTTTGATTTTTTAAGTTTTTTAGAATTTTCCTGTAAATGTCCTGTCAGGACATTTTATTATAATATATATATTTAGGGGGGAAGGGGATGAAAATGGGGATATATTAACTTACCTTTTTTGCATTAGAAATAGCTGTAATTTGTATTGCTATTTGTTTGAAGTGAAATTCAGACTTTTTTTATTAATAAATATTTTAGAGAAATTTTAATTGCTTCATCGAATGAATCACTAATCCAACTAAAATTAAGGCTTGTAATTTACTACCTTTTTATCGTTCCAAAAGATTTATTGATTTCTTTTAAAAGAAAAAGGTTTTTCAATTGGGGCCATTTGAAAATGATAAGGTCCTAGGTATTAAATACTTATTTAGAGTAACCTGAATTTTTTAAAAATAAATTAGCTGCGGTGGTATGTAGCATTTTCTAGAAGGAATATAGTATCGACTATCCAATGTTATTCTTACTTTTCAAGTATACCAATTAAGTCCAAAAGAAAATTGTAGAAAGTTTTACTGTTATTGTAGCCTTTAGTCATTTAAAAAAACACTTATCCCTTATTAGATATTCCTGCTATAACATTAACCTAATAGAGGCGTTAAGAAACTTCAGAATAGTTTTTAAGTCCTTTGAAACTCCAACTTTTCTTGATATCATTAGACAACTAGATGCTACTTTCATCAATATTTATGATAGTTTTCTATAAGTTTGATTAATTTATAAAATCTCTTGCTGCAAAGTGCCGAGCTATTATACATTCTTTGTTATTTGTTCTTTAATCTATTTTGTAAACTTTCTTATAACTCATTTTCATCTGTTTTTTCATGAGCCTTTGCAGTTTATTTTTACTGATATTGATACTCAGATTCTCATTGATACTTTTACAAATTTCCTAAGTTGACTATAATGGTATGCCATCTTAATGTTGTCTCAAGATAAATTGTTAAATATGCTTAAGGTTCTAGCTTTTTTTTCATGAAAGTTTCAAATTTTTTAAATCCTACTAATCTATAAAATCATTAAGAGCATTGTCTAATTAAGTGCGACTTAGATTGAATCTTTTTAAAAGTGTAAGTTTTGAACAATTTTCGTCAAAATACAATCGCTTAATTTTTGAGGCAAGAGTTTCCTGATTTTTTTTTGCTTATTTTTATAAATCTGGTCCTGTTGTTCTTAATTCTTGGGAACCATAGTCATCAATTTCATGTTTTTTTATTGCTACACTTTTTACTTAAGTTTATACATGAACATTGTAAAGTTGCTATACACTTTCATTAACTGCATTTATAATTTCATCTGAACTGACAATAACTCTTCTTACTTTTAACTGATGATTGAGGGGAGCTTATAGGGCTTTTGTAAAGTAATCTTAATACTCTTCTTTACTTATACTACTCTAAAAATTTTCAATTGATTAAATTTATTTAGCAATTTTCTGAGGTCACTAATGACACTATTATTTAGTATTCCTTCAATTTTCTCTTCTAATAAATTTTCCTTATACTCTAGATCTAAATTGGTTATTTATTTTAGTTCAAGGTATTCCTTCTAAAAGTCTCATATATAAATTACGGATGTGGATTTGCTCTTCCAATAATCATAATTTTAGTTTGAGATCTAGTAGTTATTTTCATTTGATAAGCTACTATTAGATCTTGATGCTTATCTATCGTTAAAGTCTTAGTTAAAAATTTTTCTGATATCTGTTTATCTGTAATCATCTCTTCTCTGAATGTTTTCCATTTTTGTATTATATAATTTAAGTTTCTTGGCAAGTAATTATTCCTTATTCCTTAAGGAATTTCTTTAAGTGTAAAGTTATTTAAGCTCCCTATTTATTATTCTGATAAAATTAAATTCTTAAACCTATTTATAATTAATTAAAAACTTAAAATAAATTTGTGGTCCTAAATTAAACACAGACAGTTTTAGTTAATGGAATAAAGACTATAAGAAATAAATATAAACTAACTCGTGGGAAAAAATTGTGAGTATAAAGGAGCTTTATAATTTCTTAACTTAAGAATGTGGAGCGTATTTGCCAAAAGTGAATTGCACTATTGTCTACTTTTTTAGAAGTAACATAAATGGAAACAAGGAGGTAATATTTGGCAAATAATGGCTTTATAGTATTTGAAAAGAAAAGATGTTATAGTTGCTGCTCTGCCTTAAATAGAGAGTTTGACGTCTGATGATTTTCTAGAGTATGCCTAAACTAAGCCTTCACTTTTAAATTACTTGCCAGATCAATGCGATTAGCTACATTTGGATAAAAAATGGATTGTCGACATATTGTTTTCATTAGACTAAGAAGGCATAAATAGCATGGTTTAGCAAGCAAAAATTATGAGAAGATAAAGACTTGACTAGTCAAACAATTTGATCGTACACATGATGCCAGAATTCGTTTCAGCTTTAAATAACTCTATTAACTACAGTGTTAAAATTAAACATTTTATATACTCTTTTTAGTTCAAAAAGGAAGATCAGCATATTTACTAAAGTAATCAGAGAAGAGGAGATAAAGACCCAATGTTAATGAGGAAATGAGAGATAACAATCAATAACCCAGACAGAGCAAACAAAAGTATCTGGAAAATAATGAAAGAATGAGACAAGAATTTCAGGGAATGAGAGAGCAAATTGATGATTTGATGAACTACAATCAACTGGTCCACCAACTCCAGAATGACGGACTCTTAGATGACTAAGGATGTCCCTAAATGTTGGGACCTATTCAATAGAATAGCAACTGTTGATAAAAAGATTTTTATCTCTAGGAGCTAGACATATTAATTTAACTAACAAAACTTTTTAAATTAATATAGTAACCTATTTAACTTATAAACCAACTTTAATTTTATTGTCTAACTTTTTAAAATAAAGATTCTAACCTTTTCCTATTTTTTTATCAGTTTTTTTAGATAAGTTTGGAATATATTTATTTATAAAATCCTAACCTATAAAACTTAAAGTATATAAAAATCCTTAAAATAAAGTTTGACTATTTTACTTTTTATAAATACCATGGTGTTAGTAAAAGACAAATTTCTGATAAAATATTTTTCTAGCTAATTTTTATTCGAGAAATAGTTAAAACAAAGCAAGTCCCTACTAATCAGTTCTTTATATTAAACTAGGAATAGCTATTTAAAAGCAATTACTATTATTTTCTTAATAAATTGTCTGATTTTAAATTTTAGAATTGAGTAGAAAATAGTAGATTTTATGATAGTTTAGTAGATTTAATGAGACTTTATGAGATTTTAGTAGAGTTTAGTAGAGTTTAAAAATAACTTAATATCTGATAAATTAAATTGAAATTTTACTGTATTAAGAACTCAAAAATAAGGATGCTAAATACTAATCCTGAATTTACTTAGAAGGGGGATTTTTTTTAAAAAATAATTTTCTCAATGAGCAAACAATCAGTGACAAAAAAGTAAAAGAGTAGTAAGAAGTAAATATAAATTGAAGAATCCTCCGAGGCCTCTCATAATACAGCAGAGTTTTTTACTGAAGAGCAACAGAAGGAGTTAAAGATTGAGGAAACAAAAAATAAAATTTTAGACTTTCTAAAAAAATAAAAGATAATGGGGAAAAAAACTTTTAAAGATGTAAAAATAGAATTGCAAAAAAAGTTTGGAATAATCCCCATCAACACTCATAAGAATTGGCTAATTGCAAAATTGAATAATAAAAAAAAACGATAGCAAATTTAATACACCTGGGAAAAACAACTTGCAAATAAAGGAAAGTGGAAATCAATTTAAGAAACCTATTTTGAATTGAAACCAAGAAAATTAATAGGCAAAAAATGAAAAGTATTAAAGCTCTTCTGAATAAGAACAATAAAGTAACATACTAGCTCCATTCTAATATGAATCTTTGAGCTCCAATTAGAAACTAACAGAGAATGAGGATTCCCAAACTTTTTCAGATGGGACTTATCTAAATTCAGATAGAGTCTAAGAAATAATTTCAACAAACTACAAACAAATGACTGCCGATGCCATGAAAAAAATGTATGATACACTACTGGTTTAAGTACCTGAAGTTTTAGAAACACAATTATTTGAAAAATTTAGTTAGAAAATAGATTAAACTTTACAAAGAATTGAAGAATTAGATAAAAATGTTAAAGACTTGGATGTTAACTTAATTCAATAATAAATAAGAGAAGGAATAGAGGAAATTTAAGATGCTTTCAAATTGTTAATTGATGACATTAAAAAAGCTTCCTCTACTATTGGAATTGTGTCACAAGAGTAGCTGGCAAATCATTCTAAACGTGCCCAAGAACTTAATTAAGTTTTAAACAAAAGAATTGATGAAATTATAGCTATTCTCTCATAAAATTAGTAAAAATTTACTAAATCTGAAGAAATAACTCAAAAAAATTTGAAAGCTCAAGAAGCACTTAATAGCGAATAAACCAAAACAATAAAAATTCTTTCCGATAAAATTAACAAAGCTTAAGAAGAAAATTATAAAGTAATTAATGAAAGCATGGAAACTATTAATAACAATATTAAAATAGTTAACTCAAGAGTCACAGTTCTTGAGAAAACAAGAAATTAAAAATTAAGGAAACAGTATTATTTAATAACAAGCTAAAACATCTCAATAAGTATAAAATTGTGATAAAACTTAGGTAGAACCTGACAAAGTTGTAACCTAAATTTGAATAAGATATTTTACAAACATCTAAAGATTTAATTCAAGAAATGAGCATGTTAGATTTATCATTATTGAGGGTAAGTAATTTTTTTTCGATAAAGTCTCAAAAAAATTTACTTAATACATGAATAACTCATATTATGAAACAAACCATTACTTTATAACTTCATTAGTATTACATTATAACTTAATTACTTACTTTAATGATCATAGCCTTCATGAGCATCTTGGGGTTTAGCACTCAAGTAAACTATTTTTCCTGAAGTTTAAAAGAATCAAGACATTCAAATAAGCTAGACTAGCTCGCTGAGATTTAGAAGCATCAATCCCTCTCTAGTAAATCTTAATTCTTACATTTTTTAGGGAAACCTAGAACTGGTATATTTCAAATGAAATATCATTCTAAGGTTGATAGAGATAAAAAACAGCAAACAGTTCATTAAGTTAGCAAGAGACTTTATACAGATGCCTTAAAAGCCAGAAGATATGAACATTTATGCAGAAGATGGCAGTTAGAGAAGAAACTTAGGGCTATCAAGTATTAAGTAGAAGTAAAGTAAGAGTAGCCTAATCCTTTGAAGGCCCATTTAATGTAATTAATACATTCATTTAAGTCTAGAACTTATTGATAACCTTTATTCTCCCTTTCCTTTCAAATATCGTAGTCTTATTTTTATTCACTCTTTTGACACTACTTTGTATTAATTCTACTATATTGATGGGCAAAATATTAGATGATACTAAGATAGATTCTTGAGGTAAGTCTTGATTTAACTACAGTAGAATAAGATTCCATTAAATTATGTGCTATCAGGAATATTGTAGACAAAGTTATGATTAACTCTTCATAAAATTTTTAAGACTCCTTAGTATTATGTCCTCATAAGTTATTAACAAAAAAGGTGATCTCTTGATCTTTTATTTATCTCTTAGTTTATGCAATAACTCAATATCTTAATATACTGCTCTCGCTTTAAAGAGCGAGATAAATCAAAACCCCAAAACCCCTTAATGAGGTTTATAAGTGCTTTGATTTGTAGAGAAATTGTCGGGGGTTAGGGTTATTAATAGGTTTTAATGTGAAATTTATAGTAAATGTATTCAATTTAATCACTCAAAATGCACTTTTGGATCATGTGGGAGAGGTCTGAAGTTTATCTTACTTAACCACAACTCTATCTGCTCTATTGATATGTCTGATCTTGAGTTTGGTTTTATTATTATTGATTCTGCCATATGTTTAATTGATTGAGATACTTTGGTTTTGTCTATAAACTACTTGATTCTTTACTTAGCATCTTTCTCGCACCTTGTAGAGTAGTAATCGTTGCGAAGCATATCGCACTCTATTATTATTGCTGTTAAAGCCCACACATCCCACTAAAAGTCACCATCTCTCCAGTCTTCTCTTTCTGGATAATAGCCTTGAGTTCCCATTACAGTTCCAAGCCTTGAGACTTCCACTCTTTAGGCTCTGTTGAAATCGATTATTGCTACTCTTACTGGAGAAAAGTTTATCATAATATTTTCTGGCTTTAAATCTCTGTGAACAAACCCTAACTTGTGAAGCTCTTTAATGCCTTGTATGGTCTGAGTTGCTATTTATCCAAGTTACTTATGATTCCTTTGATCTGTTATGAAATCTCTTAGAGTCATTTCATAGAGTGGGAGTCTGAAAGCAACATGACCTTGGCAAGGAGAACAGCATCTAGCTTGATTAAGTAACTACACTCTTTAAACTTTGCTTGAGTGAGTACTTGATACTCATTTGTAAACTCCATCTAATATTTATCATCACTTAAGAGATAGTTGAAGGGATACACCTTGTAAACGTATTGATGATCATTGATAACTTTCTTATCAAAGGAGTCCTCTAGAATAAGATAACTTTAAAGAGAAGTATCCAAATCTATCTACGCAAGAACTGGTATTTTCTTGTATTGAATTTTGATCATGATTTTTGTGATTTCAGAGGTTAGTTGGTTACGTGCCTTCTTTACGTACTCTAACTCACTAGCTTATTCAGGCACTACCGCTTTAGAATACTCCCTCGATTTTCTTTTGTTCAGAAGCTTCAACTCAACTTCATGCTTTTCAATTTCTATGTCTTTTTTGTGAGCTATTAAAAGATGTTTCTTCAAGTCTCTTGTATGAGAGTACTACTTATGGCACTCAAAGCAATCATACTTCCCATCGATTTTGTCGTGCTATAAGTATACAGTAGGCTTGGCTTCTCTATGCTCCTTCATATGTCTATACCAGCTTGATTTATGAGCGAAATCTCTCTCACACAGCTCACAAAAGTATACTTCTATTTCTTCAGTTTGTACAGGAATATCATTAATACCTTTCTCCTCCTCTCTGTCTCCCACACACTTATTTGCCATTTATTTTCTATTATTAATTTCTATTTTAATAACAGAGACCTCAAGTGATAACTCTGGTAGTTCTTTAAGAGAGTCATCTCACAGCTATCACACTTTTTATTGCTGCCAAAGGTTAGTCTCATTTAGTTTGATGGAAATGCTGTTGTTTTTTTAAAATGTTAGCGCTCATATTTAAATTTGAATTTAAAATTATAAAACTGCCTCTATAACTGAGCTTATATAATAGCTTTGCAAGCCTACAAGTTTCAAGGGAAGTTCTTAGAGTATTAGAGAAGAAATATAAGTGTTAAGTGACAATCTAGCTCTAAATATGGGGGAGGAAGTAACCATTTTTACTATCAATAATAAGTTGATTACAGCACGTACCGACTTAGGAGGTGCACCTAATTAATTACGTACTGCTTTAGGAGGTATTTTATGATTTTATGATTAAAATTAGGGTGCTCCTAATTAAGTACTAGCATTTTAGGAGCTGCTCCTAATTAAGTACGTACCAATTTAAATCAAAAATATGGAACTATAACAGTAGAAATTGATATCAATCTCTCAAGTTTGAAACCAGTTCTCAAAACCTTCTCCATATCCTTAAAAGAGGTTGACCTCCTATAGGATGCCCATATTTAATAGTAACTTTTACAGAGGAAAATAATTGAAATCAATAAACTTAAATTTGAATATCATTTCTTAGATCTGTAAACAAGATGGAGTCAATGAATGATGTAATGAAAAGAGTACAAGCACAAGAATTGATTCAAAGATTTAGAAGCAAGGAGGATTTGCATCGCTACCTGGTGCAGCAAGGTAATAAACTCATAGTGCTAATCTTTATTATGTAGTTGGTTTGTTCTTGCCAAAGATGGAAGGTACTAAAATATCATATCTAAGAACGATACTCTGCGAAGAGAAGAAGCATTGAAAACTTAAGATGTAAAGTTTGCAGAGATTCCAAACTACCCAGAAATCTCAGTGACTAACTTATACGATGATACTATGAATGACCCAGAGGTTTCGCAGTACCTGCCTACTAAGAAGCAGTTGTCAAATAAACTACCTGAAAGAAACTATTTTTTGGCATACTTGCAACAATTAAAGGTGATTACTTGAAAGAAATTATTCAAGAATCTCATAAGAAAAGGTACAGCATCTCTTCAGAAGATAAGGATAAACAGGGGATCAAGATAAGTGAGAACTACCTATAAGAGTTGCAGAAGCACCCATATATTTAAAGTAAGATTTGTAGTTTAACTATGTAGAAAAATCTGGTACTGGCATCTTCTTGATGAAGGAATAGAGCAAGCTTCACAGAGAGCGAAAGTCGCAGACAAAGTATGAAGTTAGCAAGAGACTTTATTCAAATATTTAGCCTCCAGAGTCAATGAGCATAGATGCAGGAGCTGGCAGCAAGAGAAGAAACTTAGGAGAGGGAAGCAAGAAATAGAAGAAAAGAAAGAGAAGCCAGCTTCCTCTAAAGAATTTTAAATGTGACTTATATATTCATTAACTTACTACAAAACTTATTTATATACATTCACTCTCCCTTCTTTAGCACACTTTTAAGCCAACAAATTATCTACTCTCTTCGCTGAGCTTTTAATAAAGTCTACTGTATCGATAGGTAAGTCATGCATTAAATGGTATAGCAGCAGTTTCTTATAATGACCTTTTAGTATACCCCAGCAGAATTCAATTCCATTAAACAATGGGCTGTAAGGCACGTTGAACACTGGTGCTATTCTTAGTTGTTCATAACTTTTCCTTGTTTCTTTTGTCTTATGAACTGAAAGATTATCAACGAATAGCATAATCTCTTATTCAGGGTACTTCTCTCTCAGCTGCTCTAAGAACTTAATATACTGCTCTGTCTTAATAGAGCGAGGATGAATAACATAAGTTTCTAAACTAGCATCCTCGCTAATTCCTCTAAGAATTGCCATTGTTTATAGCTTGACTTTCTAGTCATATAATTCTATATTACTATGCTTCTTATACCAAGACTTCTAGATAAAAGTGTTAAAGGTAAACACAGCCTCGTCAGCATGAATAAACTTAATATTACTCTATTAGGCTCTCTGCATTTAATTATAAATATAATTTAAGTTATTGTTGTAAAATGGCAGAGTGAAATCAATCACTCTCTTGATACGATTAACACCTTTGTAAGATATACCATTTCGTTTATAAATGTTTGCAACAGACTATGCAGAGATCTTCAACTCAGGGAACTGGCGGTGAAACATAGTAGCTCGTTGGTCGAGAGAGAAGTGAGCCCAATACTTCAAAGTTTTATCATTAATAAGATAGTCAATATGCTTTTATAGAAACTTTGACTTCCTCTTAGGCATAGAATTCAGCTATTATTGCTTTAGTTATACTGCTATAAGACAGTGGGATCGAACAGTTGATGGACTTCGCTTTAAGAGCAGTGCAATAGACTTATAGTTCAGTACTGGTTTGACTTATTCACTGTATATATCACATCCATATCGCAGTTTAAACACTAAATCTATATACTCTTCATCATAAATAGACCCCAAAAGCTTGCTATTTTAGTCTCGCATTTAATTAATAACCCGAACCCCTAACAAATTCTCTACAAATCAAAGCACTTATAAACCTCATTAAGGGGTTTTGGGGTTTTGAATGTCATAAGTTTCTAGACGTAAATCTTCACTTATACCAGTTAAAATTTAATGGGTGACTGTTTTAAATTTTTATTTATAAGCTTCTATATTATCATTATTCTTATGCCAGAACTTATTAATAAAATTGTAGAAAATAAATTCCCTTTCAGCAGTATGCATGTATCTGATGTTATTATCGATAGCTCTTTTCATTTAATCAAAATGTATAGTTTAAATTGTTTTTACTATAAAATTGAACTGTAAAGTCAATCACTCTTTTTACTCTGTTTGTTGACAGTCTTGTTAGTAATGAAATTTCGTCTATAAATATTGACAAGATTCTAAGAAGTGATAGTCATGTGAGCAAACTTGCGATGAAACATCACAGATCACAAGTCTAATGGAAAATTTGCTTAATCTTTTAGAGTATTCTAGTTGCATAGAAATTCATTGTGAGGCTGAGAGAACTTTTATATTTCTGGAGGATGTTTTCTAAAGCCTTTGTTTTTATACTAAACAGCTAGCAAGCAATCTATAAAAGCCATGACATTTTAAAAATAAGTACCTTATGGAATAATATTAAGTCCTTAAAGAAAGAGAAGGGTGCCTAAAACTTCTATTAGAAGTCGTTTTTGCCTGGATTTTGATTTTTAGTACTGTAAATTAATGATTCAAAATTTACTTATAGAATAACCTCTAATCTTATAGGACTAAGAATTTGAAACTGCCTTGGTACTGTTTAATTATACCTAACTGTTGAAGCACTCTTGCACAAGAGCTATGCTTAAGCTGCATAATTTAATGCTGGATAAAGAAGTAAAACTAAATATTTCTTGTCATAAATACACTAATTATGTTGTTTTTTATTTTAAATTTTCAAATTGGGCTAATATCTCTCTAACCCTAAAGACTCCTAATATACTCTACTAATGAAATCACTAAAACATCTTATTAAGGGGTTTTAGGGTTTAATTCAGTTAAATATTCAGCAGCTAAAATAATGATTTTTTCTTATAAAAGATAAAAAAAATGCTTATAAATAATAATAATGTTTTTGTTATTATAATCTCTGTTTTTTTAATTATTTTCCCTTTAACTAATTGTCTTCATTTTTTGTTTTTGAAAGGATTTCATTAATTTATTTTTAAATTATATTATTCATCAAGATTTATAAGTATCTTAATTAAAATTTTATTAAAAATTTCTATAATAATCTCGAATATATTACAAAACTATCAATTTAAATATAGATTTAATTTAATATTTTGATATAAAGATTGGGGGACAGTTCTCTGGTATGTAAATTTTGAAATAACTTTTTTCTTTAATTTTACATCAATTCATATAATTAATGATTTTTTACTCTATAAATTTAATAAGAAAAATTAAGTATTCTAGTGTTTAAAATATGTTAATGCTGACCTAAATCATAACATTAAAAATTTTACAAATTTTAAATGCAACTCTTTCCAAAGATTACTTCTTTAACAAAATTAAGATGTTTAAACTTGATATACTTATTATTAAGAAGATTTAACAAAATATAATAAAAATCGATTAAATTAGTAGAATGACGAGGATGAACAAAGACTCTTAAGTCCTTTGAGATTATCATAGAAATTAAATTAAATTTTAAACAAAATTTTTACTGACTTTGAAACTTCCCTATTTTTATATTAGGACTAATTATGAAATCTGAGTCCCCCAAAGATTTAATTCAAAGACTTCAGCCAGAACAATAAAATCCAAAAATTATTTTAAATAATTTTTAAGGGAGTGTCTAAGTCGGTGGCAACATTAATTAAAAAAATTCTATATAGGTGGCATAATAAAAAAATTTTCTTTTTCCAATTAAAACTATTAAGTACCTCTATATATAAACATGAAAATTATATAGCAGACAATTAATCAACCTTTATCATAACAACTTAGGCATTTGATGGACACTGGTTCACATATAAAATAAATTAGAATTTTATAATAATTTGTTTCCTTTTATCAAATAATTTGCTACTAAAAATGTTAACTATATAATCACCAATAAAATATAATCACATAGAAATTTTGTCTATAACTGACTTCAATTTTACTTTTCTTTAAAAAAATCAATATTCATCTATGTTATCATATTTCATAGGTGTTTATATAGTTAAAATTTTAGTAGCAAATTATTTGATAAAAGGAAACAAATTATTATAAAATTCTAATTTATTTTATATGTGAACCAGTGTCCATCAAATGCCTAAGTTGTTATGATGAAGGTTGATTAATTGTATGTCATATAATTTTCATGTTTATATATAGAGGTACTTATTAGTTTTAATTGGAAAAAGAATATTTTTTTATTATGCCACTTATTTAGGATTTTGGTGAATTTTTCAAAAATTAATGTTGCCACCGACTTAAACTCAAAACCCCAAAACCCCTTAATGAGGTTTATAAGTATTTTGATTTGTAGTGTATAGTTGAGGTCTTATTGGGGTTAGTAGACAAAATGCAGATTTTATGTGAATTTAATGAATATTTAATGAGTATTAGTGTTATTTATTCAAACAAATTTTATCTGTTTATCTTTATTGTATCTTTTGAACTATGCTCTCTCTAATGGGTCAAGAATATCATCTAATGTTTATCAAGGATAGTTTGGAGCTCTCACTATTATCATCTCTACTATGCTTTTAATTTCTTTGCAGACATCTTTTTATTTTATGTGTTTCTAAGCCAAACTTATTGATTGCTTTTAATGTTTAGTACCAAAGTTAGACATATTTTCCATATAACTTTCTAATATTATTGCAGCAACTGCCCAAACATCCCATTAAACAGAACCATTTGTCCACTTCTCTCTTATTGGGAAGTATCCGGGAGTCCCAAGTACCTTTGCTAAAGTAACGATCTCTTATCTTAAAGCACTATTGAAATCGATTACAACTACTTCTAATGGGCAGAGATTCAGCATTTCATTTTCAGGCTTCAAATCTCTATGAACATACCCAATTTCATTCCTTGATACCCTTTATCATATATGAAAGTATATCGTTTAAATCATCGGGGTATCGATTATGATAAAGATAGTCTCTCAAAGTCATTTCAATTTTCTTGAATCTTAGTGCGATAAAACCATAGCTTAGTATTACACCATCTAACTTAAGCAAATTCTTACATTCTTTTCTTTAGGCCTCTCTAAGAACCATGTATTCATTAGCAAACTCGTTCTAATACTGTTGGTTCTTAAGGAGATAACTGGAGGGATACACCTCGTATGCATACTCATCAACTACTATAGGCTTTGCTTTTGCAGGCACGTTTATATTCAAGGAGTTTTCAATGTAAGTGCTAAGATAAACTGCATTTAATGCTGGTATATTCATAGCTTTCGCTTAGAAGCATGCTGAGATTGTATTGCCTAATGGTTGGTTCATCTCCTCAAATCGCTTCTGCCTCTTGTGTTTCTCCTACTGCTCTCTTTATTATTAAAGAGTATTAGATTTTCTTTTAACTGGTACTAATTTTTATTCTCTTAATCTTCAATCAAGAACTCGCTGAGGTGATGCTTTTGCATTTGACTTTTAACTTTAGCTGAGTGAGTATATGATTTCATGCATACAGTGCACTAATACCTACCATCTACCTTTTCATACTTGAAATAGATCTTGGCTTTGCCAGAGTGTACCTCTTAAAGGTGTCTCTTCAAATTTTTTTCGGCTTAGAAAAGATTTTAGTAGTCTTAAAAATAATATGTTTTTATCATTTCGATTGGTTGCTGTTCTTTTAGCTCCTCGACATAGTCAATTTAAGTTTAAACCCCTATCTCTGCAATCTCCTTCTGGTTTAATACTTCTATGATAAAAACCTCTGCTTCAAATTCAAGAGCTTTAAGCTCTGGTTCTTTTTCAATATAGATGATCTCTGGCTTCTAAGTTTAGCCAAAGTTTAGCTAAGATTATTCACTGCCAAGAGAGACTGCTTTACGATTTAAGTTAGCTATCATGTTTGAATTTAAATTTAAATTTCTATTATAAAGGTCTAATAGCTTAACTAGTTATAGTAACTCTGTATAATACCTTCCAAAGCAACAATAGTGGTTGATTTTGATGTGTAAGATATCACATTTATACTTAGTTTATAATAATTAATTATTTAAATTCATGCTTAATATTTTTAATTTTGGTACCAACCTAGAAAAAAAAATGAGGTTGGTACTGGTACCAATTAGGTTTTGAACCATATTGAAACTTTTCCATTAAAACCTCATTAGATTATAACTAGGGACTGATGAAGTTTCAGTACTCTTAAATTGGAACCAATTAAAATTAAACGAAATTAGTACCAGTACTAATTAAAATTAAACAATTTTAGTACTAATTTAATCGAACTAAATTGATAAAAATGGAGCTCAATCTCTCCTGTTTGTTACATCATCTGCAAATATTCTCCACGTATCTTTGCTTGGTTGACCTCCTATAAGATGCCCATATTTAATAGTAAGATTTTAAACAATAGGATCCAGAAGTCTATAAATTATAATTTGAAATTCATTAATAGGAAGAGGAACAAAGATGGAATCACTCAATGATCAAATGAAAAGAGTTGAGGCTAAAGAAATGATCTCAAGATTCAGAAGTAAGGAAGATCTCTATCGATACCTAACTTTACATGGTAAGATAACTTGATGACTATTAACATATTAATCAGTTGGATTATTGCTTCCAACGATGGAAGCTACCAAAATTTTATTCTTGAAAGCAATACTTTGTGAGTAGAAGAAAGCTTTTAAAATAAAGAGATTAAATTAATAGAAATTCCCAAATACCCTAAGATTTCAGTCACTAATCTCTATGAGGATGTCATGAAAGATGAGGAAGTGGTGTTTTATCTTCCTACCAAGAAACAACTCTCAAATAAACTACCATAGTGGAGCTTTTTCTTTGGTGTTCTTGGCACTTTAAGAGAGAGATATCTCAGAGAAATAATTGAAGAAGCACATAAGAAACGATATTCTATCTCTCCTGAAGACTAGAAGAAGCATAGCATTCTAATAAGCTCAGTTTGGCTAGAGGAACTTAAGAAGCATCCTTATCTTTCAAGTAAGCTTTGACATATAATTTTGAAGGAAAATCTGACACTGGTATATATCTTATGAAAGAGAATGCAAAGGTTCACAGAGAAAGAAAGTCGCATGGTGAGCAAGATCGTAAAGATATCTAAAAACCAGATGAAATGAACATAGATGCAGGAGCTGGCACTAAGAAAAGAAATATGAGCCCAAGCAAGCCACAAGAAGAGGATAAGAAAGAGAAGCCAAACCCCTTTATGGGTCAATTTAATGTGTGAATATATTTATTCGTTTAAATCTAAAACTTATTTATAAACATTCATCCATCCCTCTCTCGCACAAATTGTTGTCTTATCTACGCTCACTCTCTTACAGCTGCTTTGAATTAAGTCTACTGTATCGATGGGAAAGTCATGCATAAGATGATACAGCAGCAGCTTCTTGTAGTGAGTCTTGATTTAACTCCAGTAGAATTCAATTCCATTAAATTATGGGCTATAAGGAATGTTGTATACAGGAGTTATGTTTAACTCTTCATAAGCTTTCTTAGACTCCTTAGTCTTATGGACTAAAAGGTTATCAACAAACAGGATGATCTCTTGGTTCCTACACTTCTCTCTCAGCTTAGGTAGGAACTCTATATACTACTCTCGCTTAATAGAGCGAGGGTGAATAACATAACTTTCTTAGCCTGAATCTTCACTTATACCAGCTAAAATTGCATGGGTGACAATCTTCACTTTTTAATCATAGACTTCTATATTTTCATACTTCTTATACCAGGACTTATTAATAAAGCTGTTGAAGGTGAATTCCGCTTCATCAGCGTGTATGAACTTAATGTTATTAGTAAACTTCATCACATCATTTATGACTTCGAGGTGTTGAAATGAGCTTAATAAGAATTGTGATTTTACTATTACTGGAAAATATCACCACCCACTGGTGATAAAATTCCGCCGCAACTTTTATTGAAGGAAAACACTAAGACTTATGAAGACTCTGATTCTGCTAGCGTTATCACTAAAACAAATATTCAAGTTCTGAAAATTCGATAATTAATTTTAAGTATAAGTGCTGTCTCCATTCCAAAATTATAAAATATACAACACACATACAATGGATCAGCAAATAAGTCAGGAATATCAGAATTTATTTGAAGAGTTACAGATGCTAGCAACGCAAGGACCAAATTAAAGCAAAGATTACATCTGTAATTTTTGCTATGCAGGATATAAATGCCCTAAAACAAGGTAAAATCATTGGAGCAAACCTAATTAATGCAAACTTCTCCATAAAACTTAAAGGGCTGAGGAACTTCTATAAAAGCTAGAGTGCCTAGTAAAGAATTTTTAATTAATCTGATCACTGCAAAAAACATATGGGTATCTGTAAATATGTGGACAAAAATAAAATTCTCTCCAACTAATTTATTTTCGAATCAAAACTAATCGAGCAAAGCAATTATGAATAAATTAAAGTCTTAAAGCATGATAAAAACCCCAATATAGAAGAACTTAAAATCCCAGAATTTATTTATGAGATAAAAGGAGGTTACATTAGTAGTTAATGGGAGTTGTATTTTGCAGATAAAATTGCTTAAGCGTAACCAAATAAAATAACAGGGGGATGTTATAAATGACTATTTTTGGGAAAACTTGCATAAAACTATGCTTAAATTAACAGGATCTTTATTTTCCATAGTTGTTGAAGATAATACTTGGAAAGGTTAAAAATCAACTCCCTATTCTTATTTACCAATTCACAGATTGAAGCAGATACCTTTATCTCTAATGTAAGAGTAAGGAATTATCTTTTATTGGACGCTTCACAACACTTAAAAAGATGGAGCAAATCACTTAAAATAATTTGGGTATTCAATTGTAAAAACTCTTATAAGGCTAAAGCTCACGCCTAAACTAAACTTGATAAATAGTGTTCATCCAGAATATTCATAAGAGTATTGCATTGTTGGAGTAAAAGGCAACGTTGATTTAAAAATAATAGATCAAATTCCTAACCAAATAGAGACTATTAGGACTCTTCATTCAGAGAAACCAAAAGAATTCTGAAATATTATTGACCAAATTTTTCCACAACAATATAGATTGGAGATTTTCACAAGATCACATCCAAACAAGCCTTATACAGTGCATATTGGCAACTAGTTAGTGGGAGATAATGAAATGAAAATTATGAATTTATATTGAATTTTAATTAAATTAATAAATATAAATATTAATATTTCTAATTTATAAATAGTCATTCTTGAATAAGCTGATGCTTTATAATAGTATAAAGCTTAAAAATTATAGGGGTAAATTTTAATATCTTTAATTTTAATATCATTTAATATGAACATCTCTATATGTAAGGATGTTTAGTTTAATTGTTTAATTCAATCCATAATGAGGAGAATGCTCTAAATTTAACAGGCACTAATATCATATTCTTTTTTGTAGAATTGCTTCTTTTGTATATTTAAGACAACTGTAATAGCAATTCTACATCCAAGAAAAATTATTGCTTTGAATACCTTTTTGTTAGAGTTTTTATAAATTCCTACTTGCTTGTTGATTAAGTAATAGGATTATAATTCTTTTTTATTACCGCAAAGAGTTTCTCTATGGGAGCCATTTTGAATTGATAAGGGCCCAAATATAGTACAGATATTTAATAAAGTCTTAATTTTTGTGTGATATGTAGCATTGTCTAATAAAAAAACAGTGTTCATCCTCCACTAATTGGAGCTTTAATCTAATTTCTCAATTATTTAGAGTAAAAAGTAAAGAAAAGTGGTCGTATTGTTTTTTTCCAATGCTCAGTGTATAAAAAACCCTGCCATCACTGAATCCAGCTGCAATCATGTTAACTCCATAGTATCTAATTAATTAATCGTTATAGTTTCTGTCACCCTTCATACTCCAGGCTCTCCTTAAATAGCTTTAGCATTATATTCCACTCTCATCAATGTTTATGATTAACTTATTTTAACTCATAAAGCTTGCATAATGGCAAGCTGCAATTTACCTTTGCTTCAAACATTCTAAGCTATTTGATCTTTTATCAATATGATAAACCTTTTTGTAGGTATATCCAATGCCATGTTTTATAATATTTCAAATTTTTTATAAAGGTACTTTGAGATCCAACTTGATTAGCAAATAATTTTGAATTTATTTGGCTGATATTATTTATTGAAAATTTTACTTCATTTTACTAATAGTATTTTCTATTAACTTTGTTGAATAGATTTTCTGATTTTTAATTTTATTTTATCTTGCTATGGTCTTATCGTTTGTATCATCAATAGCATTATTAATCTAAGAAATATTGATATTAAATCTATTTATTAGTTATTTCTTTGTACACCCATGATTTAAGTATAAATGCCTAACAAGCCTACAACTACACGAGCTCTATTGTGTGAATTTATGTTATTTCTTGGATCATCAACATTTCTATGATATAAATAAGGGGATTAAAAAAGAATTTTATATTTACTACTTACACAAGAGTTATCTGCTTGCCATTGAATGTCTTAACTAAGGGAAATGAGGGGGCTTTTCCTAGAATCTTACCATTAAAACTCATTATTTTTTGCCATGCCATTCATGGACCTACTTGAGCTAAGTTTTTCGATGAGCAACAGAGAAGCATTAATATAATCATCACTTAGGGCACTCTGTTAATTATCTTCCCGCTACATGGCATTCACAATTCTCTTAGGATCAATAATTTAGGTGTTAAATATTTAGTTTTCTACATTGAGTAATACTCGCACTTCTAATCTCTGAATGTGAGAGTTTGTTAGAGAAATCAACATAAATTCATTTAACTCAAGTTCACCAGGAGACATTAAGCAAGTTGATTTGCAATAAACTAGTTCATCTTAGATATTTTCATATTCATAGAGTCTTAGAAAGAAACCTCATCTTCTCCATCTAACGATTACTAGCTCTAATTCCTTTAAAGCGAAAAGTCTCTTATGACTTATTACTTGAAATTTTGATAATTAGTCTTCTCCATGTTGTGTTTTGATAATTTTTAAGTTCAAATTAAAATTGTTACTATATAGAATAATCATTGTATGGTAATGTAAATTGAGACTATAGCTTAAATTAAAACTCTCACAAACTATAACAAATTATTATATCTAACCTTCAATTTAAACATGCTAACAAATTTTATAAGTATTTATATTTAATAAAGCAGAATGAACAACAATCTACAGAGTGTTCATGTTAGTGAGGTCAGATCTAAAATAGGTTCAAAAAAAGAATTATATGACTTTCTCACTTTAGAGTGTGGGGCATACTTGCCTAAACTAAATTGCTCAAACATTTATTTTTTTAGAAACATTCTCACAGGATAGAAAGAGGTACTATAATTTGTTAGACTTTTTTATAGTTTTTGAAAAGAAGTGATGTGATTCTTTCTGCAATTCCTCAGATTAAAGGACTCACAGCCGATGATTTTCTCTCTTATGAAGACAAGCCCTCAATATTGAAGTACTTGCCCGACTAAATGGACTGGCTTCATTTAGATAAGAAATGGATCACTGACATTCTTCTGACTCTAGACACTGAGGGAATCAACTAGATGATTTTGAGAGCCAAGGAATAAAGACGAGTTAGGCTTGACAATTCACAAAAAACAATATCGTACACATGAAACCCTAATTTCTAGATGCCCTTAACAATTCT
This sequence comes from Oxytricha trifallax, assembly GCA_000711775.1. Classification (NCBI taxonomy): domain Eukaryota; phylum Ciliophora; class Spirotrichea; order Sporadotrichida; family Oxytrichidae; genus Oxytricha; species Oxytricha trifallax. The sequence goes on from ARYC01017997.1 coordinate 79,574, forward strand.
ATCAGTTACAGTGGTAAGTCAAATATAATTTTTAACTCAAGTATAGTTAACAAGGGAAGATCTGCCTTCTTATTGAAACAGAGTACAAAAGGAAAATCCAAGCAAAATGACTAAGAAGAGTAGAAAGCTAGTCCTCACATTGGCTCAAAGTCAAAACACAAATTCTTGGAGCAAAACCAAAGGGTAAGAGATGAGATTAATGACTAAAGAGGTTAGATTGATGATCTTGTCAATTACAAGTAACTCGAGATGCAACTCCATGATGGTGGAGTCATTGACTAAGAGGGCAACCTGTTGAATTAGTAACCTATTCAATAGAATAATAACACTATGATATGACAGTAATAGGTTTTATGCTTTAAAGTGATTGTTATTAGATTTAAGTAATTTAATTTTATAATTAAAGTTTTGAATTTTACACAACAGCCTTTTTCTTTTGTCAATAAGATAAAAATTAATTTGTAAATCAAACTATTTAAGGGATTATTTCATAGATTTTACTTTGACGGGAAAAAATCACCACCCTCTAGTGATAAAATCCCGCAAGATAATAATCTAAAAAATACAAGAGTTTTATAATACATAAAGGTCGGAGATTTTCAAGACCTAAACTGACAAATATTGCGAAAACATAGTTTAACCTAAGAATTCACCAGTAGCTTGTTATATTTAGTTCTTTCAACAAGTTACTTAGTTTGTATAGGATATAAACATAAGTCTAATTCAATGCTAATTATATAACATAATGTTAGAGTTTGTGAGAGTTGTTTATAGTCATTTTTATTTATCTTAGATTTAATTTTAATTGCTAAAGTTATGTTAATCAATGTTTAATAAAACAATTTCTTTGACTTTGCTATACTATGTTACAGTTTGTTATAATTTTTTTTATTTTGGAATTTAATAAGAAATAAGTTTATGAATCAAAAAGACTAAAATAGGAATAATAGAGTAGGTGCCATTAAGATAACTCTATCATATGTTACTAATAATATTTGATAAAGAATAAATATCTGCTTTCAGCAAAGTTAAAAATAGAAGCGTGAAATACTATTTAAGCAAGTCATTCGAATTAGTGATACAAAACTATTCATGGGGAAAACTTCAAAAGCTAAACAAAAATAGAAACCTTAGTCGCCTTTTTCTGAAGCTTAATGTGATGAGAACTCTGGATACACAGCTGATTTTTTTAATGAGGAGCAACTTAATGAATTGAAATAATAAGAATCCAAACAGAAGGTCTTGGACCATATCAAAAAGCAAGGTATACTTGGCAAGTAGACCTACAAGGATGTTAAAGTTTTGCTTAAAAAGATATTTGGAGCTGAAACTATAAATATGCACAGAACTTGGCTAGTTTCCACCCTCAATTCGAGAAAATGTGATAGCAAAGCTGCAACTTCAAAAGATAAAAAGAAGAAAAACTCTAATTAAAAAAGTACTAAAGCTTCTACTAGGGAGAGCTGAATATTGATGGTAAATCGAACCAAAACTAAAATTCTTTAACTACGTCGAGGAATGAAGACTAAAGCATTATAACAGGAATGGACTTTTAGTCACTGAAGTCTGACTTGAAACACACGGAATCTGAATTTTCTCAAATACATAGCGACACAACCTTTCCTGATCTTAACTAAATTGATGAGCTCATAGAGAAAAAGTTAGGGGAGCTTACCTCGAAAGCTAGGGAAGGTATAAGCGAAATAGTTCTTAAATAGGTCTCAGAGTTACTTCAAACTCCATAATTTTAAAGCTTAACAGACCGAATTCAGGAATAATTCAGTAGAGTCACAAAGTTGTAATCCTTGTTTCATGATGTTGACTTTGAATAAATATCATGATAAGCTGCTGATGGACGCGAGGAAATTTAACAGACATTTTAGATTTTAGTTGAAGATATCAAAAAGGCAGCGCCCACTCTTGGTGTAGCGACCTAGGAGTCATTGGCAAGAAATGTTAGAAAGATCAATGACTATATAATAGAACTCCAAAAAACAATGTAGAATTCATCTAACGACTTTAAAAAATGGAGTAAGAGTAAAAAAAGCCCTAACTGTTTAAGATAGCGAATAAGTAAATCGGATAGAAATCAATGTTGCAGATGTGTAGAAGAAACTGAAGTGCGTTGTTGACACTTTTAATGAGACAATTGAAGAGTGCAAAGAAAATATTACGAAAAACTTGAACATTATTCATGAAAATATTAAAGCAAAAAATACTCGAGTATCTAACATTGAAAAGCGTTCAATTATGCAAAAAAGAGAATAAGTTACTCCACAACTATTAATATAACCTCAAATTCAATCCCAAAATATTAATAGCTAAAATCTTCAAAATCCCAAAATGAACATCCAGGATACAATAAAGAAATACAATTAACATGATCCTAAGATTTAGTTTATAAAAATCGGGAATAATCAGTACCTCCATGACGGCATTAGCAAGTAGCTAATTTTGGTTGATGAGTAAGTTGACGATTGATGCTCAATTATACATCGACCTTATTTACTTTAATTATACTTGACTACTTGATTACTTATAACATTTTACTGATAAGATAGAGATGGGGTTTTGGGGTTTAATAGCTCTCTGTATTTAATTATATATAAAGTTAAAAATTATTACTATAAAATGGCACTGTAAAATCAATCACTCTCTTCACTCTGTTGACAGTCTCGAAAGTAATACCATTTTTTTAATATATGTTTGCTATAGTTTAAGGAGAGATGCGCATATCAGGAAACTTGCGATGAAACATTACAGCTCGCTAGTCTAGAGGAAAGTGTGCCCAATACTTTAAAGTCTTAGAGTCACAGAGATAGTCAATATGGACCTGTGAGAACTTTTATTTTCTTGCAGGATGCTTTCAAGAGCCTGAGTTATAATGCTTAACAGCTAACAAGCAATGATACCTAACAGTTGAGGCACTCTTGCGATGGCTGAATAATTCAGCACTGGTTTGACTTAGTCTCTATTAATGCTTGTGCCAAACTTAAGCTTAAGCAGTAAATCTAAATATTACTCATAGACCCTAAATTTTGCTAATTTCTATTTCTCATTTTTCTAATTGCCCTAATTTCTCTTCTAACCCCAATAAAACCCCAACTAAACCCTACAAATCAAAGCACTTATAAATCTCACTAAGGGGTTTTGGGGTTTGACTCCCCCCTTATTTATCATTAATCTATTTAATATATTTGGTTTTGTAAGTTATTTATCTTAAAATTAATGTTAAAAAAAGAATATAAGTTCAAATATTATAACATAATAAATCTTACTATAAAAATATTAAAGTGAGAGTATAAATAATTAGTATAGCTAGATCTAATTTTTATTAAATCGTGTTAAGATATACAAAGATATGTTTATATAAATTTATACTGGAAGAAGATGTACATGGATGACTATATAACAGAAATATTAAATTAAATTCTTAAGAATTTACTCAGAAATAATTTTTTATTCTTCATTCAGTTATCCCTTTTCAAGTAGTTGTCAGCTTATGGATTTTCGATATTGAGAGTATTTATTGAGTAAAGATATTTTTAGAGTCATGAATGTAGAGGTTAGAGAATCAAAACCCCATAATCACTTAATGAGGTATATAAATGCTTTGATTTGTAGGGAATTTGTTAGAGGTTGGGGTTTTAAATTAAATGCGAGACAAAAATTACAAGCTTTTGGGGTCTATTTATGCTGAAGGGTATATAGATTTAGTGTTTAGACTGCGCTATAAATGTGATATATACAATGAATAAATTAAACCAGTATTCAAATATAAGTCTTTTACTGTACTCTTAAAGCTAAGTCCGTCAACTATTCACTCCAACTGTCTTATTGCACTATAATTAAAGCAATAGTAGCTTAATTCTTAGTCTGAGAGGTTGTAAAAGTTTCTATAGAAGCACATTGACTATCTTAATAATGATAAAAACATTGAAGTATTGCATTAACTTATCTTTAAACCAACGAGATACTATGTTCCATCGCCAATTCCCTGAGTTGAAGATCTCTGATTAGTCGTCTAAGCCAAAATTTATAAACGAAATGGTATCTCCTACAAAGGTGTGAATCGTATCAAATGAGTGATTGATTTCACTCTGCCATTTTACTACAATATCATAAATTATATTTATAATTAAATGCAGAGAGCTATTATTAATAAAATAAAGGTTTATACATGCTGACGAGGCTGTGTTTACCTTTAACACTTTTATCTAGAAGTCTTGGTTTAAGAGGCATAGTAATAAAAACTCCAAAACCCCTTAATGAGGTTTATAAGTGCTTTGATTTGTAGTGAATTTGTTAGGGTTTGGGGTTATTAATAGGTTTTAATGTGAAATTTATAGTAAATGATTTTAATTTAATCACTCAAAATGCACTTTTGGATCATGTGGGAGAGGTCTGAAGTTTATCTTACTTAAACAAAAGTCTATCTGCTCTATTAATATGTCTGATGTTGAGTTTGGTTTAATTATTATTGATTCTGCCATTTGTTTCATTGATTGAGATACTCTTGTTTTATCAATAAATTACTTTATTCTTTGTTAGCATCCTTCTCGCATCTTGTAAAGTAGCATTCATTGCGAAGCATATCGCACTCTATTATTATTGCTGTTAAAGCTCACACATCCCACTAAAAGTCTCCATCTCACCAGTCTTGTCTTGATAGTACCCTTGCATTCCCATTACTGTTCCTAGCCTTGATACTTCCACTCTTTAGGCTCTGTTAAAATCGATTATTCCTACTTTTGTAGTTGAGAAGTTTATCATTATATTTTCTGGCTTCAAATCTCTGTGAAAAAACCCTAACTTATGAAGCTCTTTAATACCTTATACGGTCTGAGTTGCTATTTATCCAAGTTACTTATGATTCCTTTGATCTGTTATGAAATCTCTAGAGTCATTTCATAGAGTGGGAGTCTGAAAGCAACATGATCCTTGGCAAGGAGAACAGCATCTAGCTTGTTTAAGTAACTACACTCTTTAAATTTTGCTTGAGTGAGTACTTGATACTCATTTGTAAACTCCATATAATATTTATCATCAATTAAGAGATAGTTGAAGGGATACACCTTTTATGCGTATTGATGATTATTGATAAATTTCTTATCAAAGGAGCCTTCTATTATAATGTAGCTTTAAAGAGAAGTATCTAGGTCAATTTAAGGAAGAACTGTTATTTTTTGTATTTAATCTTGATCATAATTTTTGTTATTTCAGAGGTCAGTTTGCTGCATGCCTTCTTAACGTACTCTAACTCTCTAGCTTATTCAAGCGCTAAGACCTTAGATTATTCCCTCGCTTTTCTTTTGTTTAGAAGCTTCAGCTCAACTTCATGATTCTCAACTTCTATATCTTTTTTGTGAGCTTTTAGTAGATGCTGCTTCAAGTCTCTGTATAAGAGTATTGCTTATGGTACTCAAAGCAGTCATGCTTTCCATCTATTTTATCATGCTTTAAGTAGACAGTGAGCTTGGCCTCTCTTCGCTGAGCTTTTAATAAAGTCTACTGTATCTATAGGTAGGTCATGCATCAAGTGGTATAGCAGCAGTTTCTTGTAATGACCTTTTAATATACCCCAGTAGAACTTAATTCCATTAAACTATGGACTGTAAGGTATGCTGAACACTGGAGTTATTCTAAATATTTCATTACTCTTCCTTGTTTCTTTAGTCTTATGAATAGAAAGATTATCAACGAATAGTATAATCTCTTATTCAGGGTACTTCTCTCTCAGCTGTTCTAAGAACTTAATATACTGCTCTGTCTTAATAGAGCGAGGATGAATAACATAAGTTTCTAAACCAGCATCCTCGCTAATTCCTCCAAGAATTGCCATTGTTTATACCTTGAACTTTCTAGTCATATACTTCTATATTACTATGCCTCTTATACCAAGACTTCTAGATAAAAGTGTTAAAGGTAAACACAGCCTCGTCAGCATGTATAAACCTTTATTTTATTAATAATAGCTCTCTGCATTTAATTATAAATATAATTTATGATATTGTAGTAAAATGGCAGAGTGAAATCAATCACTCATTTGATACGATTCACACCTTTGTAGGAGATACCATTTCGTTTATAAATTTTGGCTTAGACGACTAATCAGAGATCTTCAACTCAGGGAATTGGCGATGGAACATAGTATCTCGTTGGTTTAAAGATAAGTTAATGCAATACTTCAATGTTTTTATCATTATTAAGATAGTCAATGTGCTTCTATAGAAACTTTTACAACCTCTCAGACTAAGAATTAAGCTACTATTGCTTTAATTATAGTGCAATAAGACAGTTGGAGTGAATAGTTGACGGACTTAGCTTTAAGAGTACAGCAATATACTTATATTTGAGTGCTGGTTTAATTTATTCATTGTATATATCACATTTATAGCGCAGTCTAAACACTAAATCTAAACACTCTTCATCATAAATAAACCCAAAAGCTTGTAATTTTTGTCTCGCATTTAATTTAAAACCCCAACCTCTAATATATTCCCTACTAATCAAAGGACTTAATAACCTCATTAAGGGGTTTTTGGGTTTTTAATATAGAATTATATGACTAGAAAGTCAAGGTATAAACAATGGCAATTCTTAGAGGAATTAGCGAGGATGCTAGTTTAGAAACTTATGTTATTCATCCTCGCTCTATTAAGACAGAGCAGTATATTAAGTTCTTAGAGCAGCTGAGAGAGAAGTACCCTGAATAAGAGATTATACTATTCGTTGATAATCTTTCTATTCATAAGACTAAAGAAACAAGGAAGAGTTATGAAATATTTAGAATAACTCCAGTGTTCAGCATACCTTACAGTCCATAGTTTAATGAAATTAAGTTCTACTGGGGTATATTAAAAGGTAATTACAAGAAACTGCTGCTATACCACTTGATGCATGACCTACCTATAGATACAGTAGACTAAAAGCTCAGCGAAGAGAGTAGATAAATAATTAGCTTAAAAGTTTGCGAAAAAAGGGAGAGTGAATGTATATAAATAAGTTTCGTAGTTAAGTTAATGAATATATAAGTCACATTTAAAATTCTTTAGAGGGAGCTGGCTTCTCTTTCTTTTCTTCTATTTCTTGCTTCCCTCCTCCTAAGTTTCTTCTCTTGCTGCCAGCTCCTGCATCTATGTTCATTGACTCTGGAGGCTAAATATTTGAATAAAGTCTCTTGCTAACTTCATACTTTGTCTGCGACTTTCGCTCTCTATGAAGCTTGCTCTATTCCTTCATCAAGAAGATGCCAGTACCAGATTTTTCTAAAGAGTTAAGCTAAAAATCTTACTTGAAATATAAGGGTGCTTCTGCAGCTCTGATAGCCAGCTCTCACTTATCTTGATCCCTTGTTTATCCTTATCTTCTGAAGAGATGCTGTACCTTTTCTTATGAGATTCTTGAATAATTTCTTTCAAGCAATCACCTTTAATTGTTGCAAGTATGCCAGAGAAATAGTTTCTTTCAGGTAGTTTATTTGACAACTGCTTCTAAGTAGGCAGGTACTGCGAAACCTCTGGGTCAATCATAGCATCATCGTGTAAGTTAGTCGCTGAGATTTCTGGATAGTTTGAAATCTCTGCAAACTTTACATCTTAAGTTTTCAATGCTTTCTTCTCTTCGCAGAGTATCGCCCTTAGAATTTAATTTTTGATACCTTCCATCGTTGGCAGGAACAAATCAACTATAGAATAAAGATTAGTTACTATGAGTTGATTACCTTGCTGCACTAGATAGCGATGCAAATCCTCCTTGCTTCCAAAATTTTTGAATTAATTCTTATGCTTGCACTGTTTTCATTGCATTATTCATCGACTCCATCTTGTTTACAAATCTAAGAAATGATTTTAAGATTTAAGTTTATTGATTTTAATTATTATTTACTTGTGTAAAACTTACTATTAGATATGGGCATCCTATAGGAAGTCAACCTCTAAGAAGGATATGGAGAAGATTTTGAGAACTGGTTTCAAACTTGAGAGATTGATATCAATTTCTACTGTTATAGTTTCATATTTTTTAATTTAAATTGGTACGTACTTAATTATATGCGCCTCAAAAATCTGTACGTTCTATAATAAACTTATTATTGAAAGTAAAATGGTTACTTTCTCACCCACATCTAGAGCTGGATCGTCTCTTAACACTCATAATTCTTCTCTAATACTCTAAGAACTTTCCTTGAAACTTATAGGCTTGCAAAGCTCTCATATAAGCTCTCAAATAAGCTCTCAGTTATAGAGGCAGTTATATAATTTTAACTTCAAATTTAAATATGAGCGCTAACATTTTAAGAAAAACTACAGCATATCCATCAAACTAAATGAGACTTACCTTTTGAAGCAATAAAAATTGTGATATCTGTGAGATGAACTTACTTAAAGAACTACCAGAGCTTTCACTTGAGGTCTCTGTTATAAAAATAGAAATTAATAATAGAAATTAAATGGCAAACAAGTGTGCGGGAGACAGAGAGGAGGAGAAAGGTATTAATGAAATTCCTATACAAACTGAAGAAATTGAAGTATACTTTTGTGAGCTATGTGAGAGATATTTTGCTCATAAATCAAGCTGGTACAGACATATGAAGGAGCATAGAAGAGAGTAGATAAATAATTAGCTTAAAAGTTTGCGAAAAAAGGGAGAGTGAATGTATATAAATAAGTTTCGTAGTTAAGTTAATGAATATATAAGTCACATTTAAAATTCTTTAGAGGGAGCTGGCTTCTCTTTCTTTTCTTCTACTTCTTGCTTCCCTCCTCCTAAGTTTCTTCTCTTGCTGCCAGCTCCTGCATCTATGTTCATTGACTCTGGAGGCTAAATATTTGAATAAAGTCTCTTGCTAACTTCATACTTTGTCTGCGACTTTCGCTCTCTGTGAAGCTTGCTCTATTCCTTCATCAAGAAGATGCCAGTACCAGATTTTTCTAAAGAGTTAAGCTACAAATCTTACTTGAAATATAAGGGTGCTTCTGCAGCTCTGATAGCCAGCTCTCACTTATCTTGATCCCTTGTTTGTCCTTATCTTCTGAAGAGATGCTGTACCTTTTCTTATGAGATTCTTGAATAATTTCTTTCAAGTAATCACCTTTAATTGTTGCAAGTATGCCAAAGAAATAGTTTCTTTCAGGTAGTTTATTTGACAACTGCTTCTTAGTAGGCAGGTACTGCGAAACCTCTGGGTCATTCATAGCATCATCGTATAAGTTAGTCACTGAGATTTCTGGATAGTTTGGAATCTCTGCAAACTTTACATCTTAAGTTTTCAATGCTTTCTTCTCTTCGCAGAGTATCGCCCTTAGAATTTAATTTTTGATACCTTCCATCGTTGGCAAGAACAAACCAACTACTTAATCAAGATGAGTAACTATGAGTTCATTACCTTGCTGCACCAGGTAGCGGTGCAAATCCTCCTTGCTTCTAAATCTCTGAATCAATTCTTGTGCTTGCACTCTTTTCATTACATCATTCATTGACTCCATCTTGTTTACAGATCTAAGAAATGATATTCAAATTTAAGTTTATTGATTTCAATTATATACCTCTGTAAAACTTACTATTAAATATGGGCATCCTATAGGAGGTCAACCTCTTAGAAGGATATGGAGAAGGTTTTGAGAACTGGTTTCAAACTTGAGAGATTGATATCAATTTCTACTGTTATAGTTCCATATTTTTAAATTTAAATTGGTACGTACTTAATTAGGAGCAGCTCCTAAAATGCTAGTACTTAATTAGGAGCATTAATTAATGCTAGTACTTAATTAGGAGCACCCTAATTTTAATCATAAAATCATAAAATACCTCCTAAAGCAGTACGTACTTAATTAGGTGCACTTCCTAAATAGGTACGTGCTGTAATCAACTTATTATTGATAGTAAAAATGGTTACTTCTCACTCATATTTAGAGGTGGTTCGTCTCTTAGTGCTTATTTTACTTCGCTAATGCACTAAAAACCTCCCTTAAAATTTAAAGGATTGCAAAACTCTCTTATTAGCTCTGAGTTAGAGAGCCAGTTTTATAATTTTAACTTCAAATTTAAATATGAGCGCTAACATTTTAAGAAAAACAGCAGCACTTTTATCAAACTAAATGAGACTTACCATTGGCAGCAATAAAAAGTGTGATAGCTGTGAGATGAACTCTCATAAAGAACTACCAGAGCTATCACCTGAGGTCTCTGTTATTAAAATAGAAATTAAATGGCAAACAAGAGTGTAGGAGACAGAGAGGAGGAGAAAGGTAATAGTGAAGTTGAAATGTAAGCAGAAGAAGTTAAAGTATATTTTTGTGAGAAGTGTGAAAGATATTTTACTCATATATCTAGCTGGTACAAGCAATGAAGGTCCATAAGGAAGCTATGTCTACTGTATACTTAAAGAATGATAAAGTTGATGGAAAGTATGATTGCTTTGAGTGCCATAAGCAGTACTCTAAAAAAAGAGAATTAAAAAGCATCTTTCAAAAGGCCATAAGAAAGAGATAGAATTTGAAGATTAGGACATTCAACTGAAGTTGCTCAAAAAAAGAAAAGCAAGGGAGCCTCTATAAGTTGCTGAGCCTTAACAAGCAAGTGAATCAGAGTATGTGAGGATTGCACGCAACCTCTTACCATCAGAGGTCACTAAAATTATGATTAAAATATAATACAACAAAATTCCAGTACTTGCATAGGTTGATTTAGATACTACTCTCTAAAGCTACCTTATTCTAGAGAATTCCTATGACAATAAAGTTATAAAGGATCATCAGTATGCTTTCAAAGGCTCCTTAGTGATGATAAACCCCAAAACCCCATGAGTAATCAGATGATGAAGGCGTAAGAAAGTTTTTTTAAGTAATAGTAAGTAGATTATAATAAATGTTGGTCAAATTGACTTCTTCAAATCAGATTATTCAATAATATTGATGAACTTTCTGATTTCATTGTCATGAATATATGTTTTGTTATCAATTTTAAAGATCTAAATGTTCTAATTGCCCTAATTATATTTGTAAATTGTCAACTCAAAATCTTGACTATCATTTTAGTTCTTTTCTAAAGTTTTCAAATGTTGCTGAATATTCTGGTTCTGATTTTGTTGTTAATTTTAAATTTATTACTTTTATATTTGTTAACCTTAATTTTACAAATCAAGTTTCTCAACTCTAGAGACCCTATTAACTACAGATTTGATTTTTTCCTTGATCGTATGTAAGTTGTCGGCAACGCCTTACTTTTGGTCTACTATAATCTTGTTAACCTGGTCAATGACATTTTTCATGTTCTTTTCTACCATATCATTTTGCTGATCATGCCTGGACTGAGACTGGTTTATAATTTCCAGCTAAATGAAATACTTCTTGGACAATTCTTTTATACTTTTATCAGGGCTTTCAATGGACTTTGTGAGAGCCTAGATTTGCTCATGCACTCTTCTTAACATGGTTGGCCAAGGATTCCTAAGTCGCAACTCCTATTGTAGGTGCCACATTCTAGATATCTGAGACTAAAATTTGAAAGGTTTATTCTATTTCTTCTCTTCCCTAATTTACTAGCTCTTAAATCGTTGGTATGTCTATATCTCTAAAATTTTGCTCAACTTCTTGAACCTTATTGAAAACTTCAGCAACTTAATCATTGAGGTTAGCCAGAACGTCTGTTTCTAGAATTTCAGGAACTTTAATCAGGAGCCTATCATACATATCCTTCATTGAGTTAGTTGTCAACTCTTCGAACCTTTTTGAGATTAGTTCATCTATCTGATTCAACTCGGGGAAGGTGGTGTCTGATAAGGTGTCCGGGTCCTCCTCTTCTGTGAGTTTTTAGTTTGTGGAAAAGGATTATGCCTCAAATATTGGACTCTAACTATGGATTGATTTTTGTTCGCTTATCGATAATTTTTAGTCATTCATCGAGGGTCTGTTGTTTGGTTTTGCAATTGCAATTTAGCCCGACTTTGGCGTGGCCTTTTTCTAATTCTATAAAAGAGCCTTAGAGGGAGTATTGCTTTTGGATTCTGATTTCCTGGCATTTAAAGTGTTGATAAGCCATTCTTTTTGCATCTTGATAGTTTCAGGTCCGAATCGTTCTTGTAATTACACTTTCACCTGCTTTTAGGATTTTTTCCCAATAATCTTTTGCTTCTTAAGAAGTTCCAAAATATTTGCTCTCTACTTTTCGCACCTAAGATCCGTAAGCTGCTCATCATTGAAAAACTCCGCTATATACCCTGAATCCTCTTGTTACTAGTTAAAAGTCTCTACCTATTGAAGCTTCTTATTTGGTCTCTTAATTGATGCCTTGCCCATGTCAGATGTTTATTATTTGTATAATTATGGCCTTTTTAAAGAGAAGAGTGTTGATAAATATAGAAGAGCTCATATTCACAGGACTTCTAATTGTTATATTCAAAACCCCAAAACCCCTTAATGAGGTTTATAAGTGCTTTGATTGATGAGGGTAATGTTGGGGATTAGGGTTTCTTTTTGATTTTAAGCATTAATTTCACTCTAGTTATAAAAATAAGGAAGTTTTATATGATCATTTTTTTTATATTCAACTTATATATTTTTATGTTTATGTATACACTATAGCATTTTTATTAGAAAGAGGTAAGTTTCGGATGCTAATTTTTCTATTTTACATTTTTTTCATAAGTTATCATATTTATTGATGGTTTTTATGAAAATTAATGATTACATCTTTTCAAAAATTTTGCGTTTTTGCAGAAATATTTTTGAAATTTTTATTATAAAACTTTTTCATAATCAATAAAATACTTTCTTTTCTTTCCGCTTACTCTCTATATTTACATATTTAAGTACTATATAAAAATTTTAGGTAGCTTAAGTAAAATATAAATGTAAAATATGCATAAAATGAGTGATTTTAAGGTATATGATAGACTCACGGTAGTCATGTTTTGTTTGTAAAATTATTATAAATGGAGATCAAACTTAAATTTTTGTATTTCTACTTTTAATAAAATTTTAGACACCTATTAAATATGGCCATCTTATAGGAGGTCAATCCTGTAAAGCTTAGTGGAGAAAGTTTGCAGAATTTGTAACAAGTTTCAGAGATGGATTTCCATTTTAACCAATTAAATTCCATTAAATCAGTACTAAATTTGTTTATATTTAATTAGTACCAGTACTAAATTCGTTTAATTTTAATTGGTACCAATTTAATAGTACCAAAACTTAATTAGTACCGAGTTTTAAACTAATGAGGTTTTAATGCAAAAGTTCTAATTTGATTTAAAACCTAATTAGAACCATGTACTAAAAAAATAAAACTAAATTAGTACCAAAATGTTTTAAAAAATGGAGTCCCTAAGAATTAAGGAATGAAGATTTCATACAAACTGACTATTTTAATTAAATAAGTAATGCAAATAGGTAAAGTGCTATCATTGAAATTTTCGTAGTGATTTAATTTGAACATTACATTTACATAGATGTAGTGATCATAAAAAATAAAAGAATAAAGATCTCAACAATGAAAATAAAAAATGAAAATGAATCTAACAACAAAAATGAAATTAATCAAAAAGAAACCCTAATCCCCAACATTACCCTCATCAATCAAAGCACTTATAAACCTCATTAAGGGGTTTTGGGGTTTTGATTGTTACTATTTTTTGAGAGCATAAATTTTTATTTTACTATTTTTACTTTATTATCTTCAATTTTTATATTTCTTAATTCTTTAATTACTAGTCTTAATTATGTAAAAGTATTACAAACTCTTACAAACTTTTACACAATCTGTCAAAACCCCTGAATGATTAATTTTTTAAGAAATTTAATAAAAAATGTTTGAGCTTTCATGAATACAACCCTTTTCATTTACATTGAAATGTATTATTAAGTTTGTAAATTCCTCCAATGTCTTAAATTATTTTGTAAATTCGTAATATATTGTCTTAGTGGGATCATTAAACTTATGAGCTTTCTTCAAATTCCTTTGAATAGAAATATTGTAAGAGTTTCTCATTTTTTGTAATACTTTGTATAACTTTGTAATACTTTTTAATTCGTTAACAGTGATTTCATATTCTTTGTACAACACATCGAGTCAATTAAAATATGAGGTTTTATATTAAGGAGTATTTTTTAACCATCCATTGGTTATTTTTATCTCCTGCTTTATTTGTTAACTATTCAGAAGAAAAATCTGACAATTTCAAATTCTAAGAGATATAATTATTTGTTAACTGTTAAAGAATTAAAAACTTTAGACATCAATATAATTCAGTCAATTCATAAAATTATTATTCTATTAACTAGGCTATAGGTTCAAAGGATTTCCCTCCTAGTCTATAATTCCCCCTTCATGAAGTTGCATCACCAACTGTTTATAGTTGAAAAGATCATCAACCTGCCCTCTTAATTCGTTGATTTCATTTCTCACCCTCTAATTCTATTCCATAAATTTCTACTTTGACTTAGTGCCGACATTTTAACTATATTTTTCCTCCTCTTAGTTAGGTTGTCTAGACTTTCTTTTGGTACTCTGCTTGAGTAAAAATGCTGATCTACCTTTATTTACTAAATAAAAGTGAGATTAGATAATAAGCTTACCACTAAAAGAAATAGAATTATTGAGAGCAACTATTAATTGAGGCTTCATATGAACTAGGTTATTTTAGGAGGTGTTGAGTTTTTGCTTTCGCAATTCTTTAGCACTCTGTATCATATTGTTAACTCCATCAGTATCTAAGGAAAGCATTATGTCTGTAATCCATTTTTTTGTCTAAATGGAGCCAATCCATTTAATCGGGGAGGTATTTCAAAAGGGGTGGCTTTCCTTCAGCATATGAGAGATAGTCGTCGGATGTGAGGCCTTCTATTTGTGAGACAGCAGAAACTATTACATCGCTTCGTTTTAAGAACTATTGAATTTTACTAACAAATATGTTACCTTTTTTTCTCCTGTTTATATGTTTCGAAAGGAGTATATATTAGAACAATTCATTTTGGGCAGATACGCCCCACATTCTTAGGTCAAAAAGTCATACAGTCTTTCTTGGACCCAATATTATTCCTCACTTGGCTCACATGGATTTCTTGCAAATCGTTGTTGAACTTCATTTGCCAAGTTTATAGTTATTGAATATAAATAATTAAAACTTCAATAATTTAAGTTAGCTGTAAAATAATATTTGCTATTAAAAAAAACAGCATTTAGTAGCTATCTAAATTACTCTATCAGATTGTAATTTATCTATATAAAAATAATTATAAGATAAAGTTAATTATCTTTAAAAATATAAAATGGAAAGTAATATTAAGGGCCCATTTAAGCAATAAGACAAAAGAAAATCTTTTGATTAAGGAAATAATTTGTATTTGACAGATGATGATAAAAATGAAGTTTCTAAAAGCATTGCAAATGATGAAAATGATTTTGAAGATTAAATCGTGCTTTGTAAGATTACTTGCCTAATTGTACCAGGGGTGTACAATATAGAAAACTTCAAAGTATTTTCACTCACATAATAAAAAGTTCGGACTCTAGAGGACACTCTTGTATTGAGAATTGAAGGGTAAATTTATACAACTGTTATTATTGATCCAAGGCGAATTATTTGTTCGAATAATTCTGAAAGCTAGGAATTAAATGCCTTAAATTCAGAATAAATTGATTAAACAATGCAGCTAATAACAAAACTACAGAATTCATGCAATATAGAAAATAGTGTGAGATTAATAAGATAAAGCTAAAATACTATTTATCACAAAGAAACTGTAGAAAATCTATGTTTAGGACTTTTTTCTAACAAATAGAGTTTAGTAAGTTGTTTATCTATTCATGTTAAATAAAAAACTAAATTTGTAGGTCAAAGTAAGCAATTAATCAAAAAAATTAAACCAATATACTGATATATAAAGTAATGTTAAAATCCTAAGTTTGTTTCATGATCATGGGTGCTATAAAAAATAGTTAATGAGACGTTTTTAAATTAAGCAGATACGGGATTGATAAGATTATTGGAACTAGTTCAAAAAAGGATGACTAACTCTAATTGTGCTAAAGCAACCATAGATTTTTCAAAACATGAATCGTCAAATAAGTAATAAACTCTGCTTTGTTAAATAAAACGCAAATACAATCTGCTAAACAAGTTCAATAGAAATTAATTCAAACTCTTGGAATACAAATGTCAACAAAACAAATAAGAGATACCATGACAAGGGATTTAGGCTTTTCATAGAAAAAGATGTATATGACTGACAGAAGAACTAATAGCAACGATTGCTTAAAGCAAAGATAAATTGCAGCCTAGAACTATGTCAAGTATTTGAATGATGAAAAACTTTTGATAAATATTGACGAGAGTAGCATCTAGAATTAGTCTAATATTAGAAAAAGCTGGAGTTAAAAAGGCACAAGAAATTACAATGACTAACTCGTTAGAGTTTATGGTGTCAATATGATAGCAGCAGTACTTAGTGACGGAAGAGTCTTTTTCACTCTTAATATTGGAAAAAATAATAGCAGTACAGTGATTTACTTTATACATTAGATCAATGACTATCTAGATTTAACTTAGCCAAACTGGAGACCAAATGAAGTATTTATCTTGGACAACGCAACTTATCACAAAAGTGTTGTCACTCTTCTAAAGTTTAGTTTGCTCTGTATTTCAGTCATGTATCTCGGCCCATATTAATTTCACCTAGCTCCAATAGAAAAATTCTTTGCAGCAATTAAAAAGGATAAACCACAGATGCTTGAGTCGTCCAGCAGAGAAGAATTTATAAAAAGTCTAACTATTCAGATTTTGACAAGTAATTTTGATTGAATTAAGAAAAGTTTTTTTAGTTGCCTTAAGCATGCTAAGGATGCCATTTTTTTAAAGAAGATTTGACCTCTAAATAATTGATATTATAAATGCATGAAAACAGAATAAAATAAATTCAAAGAGTGAAACTAAAGTTATAAGATATTAAAGTCATGAATAAAAAACTTGAAAACATAGTTTAATAGGCAATTAAAAATAAAATAGGATATAAGTAAAAATTCTAAACATCTTAAGTTAATTTATTAATTAATTTATTTATAATGAATTTTAAAGATAAATAATTTAAGTTAATTAATTAGTCAAATAAATTAATTAATTCTCAATTCTTCTTCCCCTTCTATTTCATTTCCAATGTGAACTGTGTGCATTTTATCCGAATGAAATCTCGTGAAAATCTCTAATCTGTATTCTTCTCCAAATAATTAGTCAATCATGTCCCAAAATTCTTACGGTTTCTCTGAGTGTTATCAACTAGCTGCAACTATTTTATCTGGAATTATTTATAACAAATTTTTATACATGAGCCCCCTTGATGCCAATCAAACAATATTCCTTTGAGTATTCTGGATTTTTACTATTAATTAAATTTCCTTTATTTGTTTGCTTAATTCATTCTAGTGCTTTAATTACTTCGTAACCTTAGTCTTTTAAGATTTTAAAACCTTCCTATTAAGTATTGAATAGTGTCCAGTAGAAAATAATGCCTTCAGTTTAAATTTAATTTAGTGGTATTTATCACAAACTCTTAATTGACAGATATTCATAGGGTAGGGCTTATTATCCTTTCCAAGGATTATCTTAGACAACTATTTTGAATTGAGAGCCAATCAAGTTAAACATTGTCATCTTTAAATTCTCCCACATGTAGTCATTTCTAACATCTGATTTAAGCTTTATTGGCAACCCAACTCTGAATTATTATTTGAAAAAAGTTTTTCCATGCTTAACAAATATACCCATCCTTAACTTCATAAATGAACTCTGGTACTCTTAGAATTGATTATTTTGGGTCTTATAGCTAATTCATTGATCTCATTTTGCCATAGTTCCATCTATCTATAAACTTTTCTTCATAGAGTCTCTGCTTTTTATGTAGTAGCATTTAGTCAACTAAAGAACATTTTTCATATGTCTATTGGAGTTAAAAGCTTTCGGAAAGGTCTTGGCACACCCCAAGCATTTCAAACTTTGAATTAGGTCCTCAACTCTCTGGATAGTGTAAAATATATTGCAACTTTCTGATTTACTCCTATGTTTAGCTCTAGTTTATGGAGTGGTATATGATTATTAACAGTAGCTGCAGATATATTATGTTTCTTCCTCTAGCTCTTGCATAGCATATCCCATAAGAACTTCAAACACAGACTTATTGAGGTCATTTTCTTGAGCTTACATTATTGGTTTATATTATTTTAGGTTATGAACTAGTATATTTGCCCTTTTAACAATTGTAAATTGTAAAGTTCTTAGAATTCTAAATATTTGACTTGTTAAAAGTGTATTCGAACTTTTGAAGTTTGTGATAAGATCTAAGCTTTTTTGTTATAATATAGGAGTAAATTTTAACCACTCATAGGTTAATTTTTACTCACAAATCATTTTAAAATATATTAGTCAACTTAACTTAGAACTCGATGTTCAAAATGAGTAGCTAAGTTTAAGTATTAAATGGTGTTTAATAATGAGTATTAAGTATTAACTCAGGCTAATTTTAAAGAGTGCAAATACTTAATAAAAATAGATGCTGTTCTCTTTGCCAAAGATCATTTAGCTTTCAGACTTCCACAATTTGAAATAACCCTCAGAGATTTCATAACTGATTAAAGAAATCATAGATAGCTTGCATCAATAGCAATCTAAACTATACTGGGTATCAAAGAGCTTCACAAGTTATGCTTTGCTCACAGGTATCTTAAGCCTGAGAATTTAATGCTGAACTTTTCACGTGTAAGAGTATCTATAATTGATTTCAACAGAGCCTTAAGAGTGGAAATATCAAGACTTAGAACTGTAATGGGAACTCACGGCTATTATCCAGAAAGAAAAGATTGGAGAGATGGAGAATTTCAATGGTATGTGTGGGCTTTAACAGCAATAATAATAGAGTATGATATGCCTCGCAACGATTACTACTCTACAAGGTGCGAGAAGAACGCAAAACAAAGAATAAAGCAATTTATTGACAAAATAAGAGTTTCTCAATCAATGAAACAAATGGCAGAATCAATAATAATTAAACCAAACTCAAGATCAGACATATTAATATAACAGATAGAGTTGTGGTTAAGCAAGATAAACTTCTAACCTCTACCACATGATCCAAAAGTGCATTTTGAGTGATTAAATTAAATACATTTACTATAAATTTCACATTAAAACCTACTAATGACCCCAACCCCTAACAAATTCCCTACAAATCAAAGCACTTATAAACCTCCTTAAGTTGTTTTGGGGTTTTGATTTCGATATGGAAAGTATGTCATACTTTGGAACAAAGAATGAGAAATTTATCAATAAGTTTGGCAAATACACTTCTTAAACAAGAAGATGCCTGCTATGGGTTCAAGAATATAGTTTAGATGATAATAGTACGAGCTCCAGCATATACAAAATAATCATTAGTTATTATACTAAAACAACCACGGACTGCTATTTGCAAGAATTATAACAAAGACAATCAGATATAATTCGTTTGAGATAAATACACTAATTATCATTAAATATTCACTACATGCAAACAAAACCTGAAATTTCTCTACAAAACCCAATAAGTCCCCAACTATACCCTACAAATCAAACCATTCAAACTTCACTAAGAGGTTTTGGGGTTTTGATTGTTTCTTTTTTCATGAGAGTTAACTGCACAAATTTAATGTTAGTTATTTTAATTTAATTTAATTTTATTTTATTTCCCTAATCAATTATATTCCTACAATATATTTGATAATTGGACTATGATATCCTAAATTAAGAAATTATTCGTAATCTTTTTGGAAAAAAATAATAAAAAAAATAAGATAAATTTTAATTAAATTAAAATTACTTATGTTTATAAATTCGGATGTTTTTGTTTCTTTTTTTAGCAATTAATTTCAAACTATAATCTTAATTTAATAAAAATTCACAGATTTTGGGGTTATTAATGCCTCAAACTCTCAGAACCAAAGTTCAAAGGCCAATATAATCCTTAAAATCTTTCAAAAAATATTATGATTAAATATATAATTGGGTATTGTGATATTATTAACTAAAATATTCATAAAATTTTGTTATTCAATTTAATTGATATGAACCTTAGCATATTATGCTTGGAATTAGGCAATATTTTACTTATAGTTTTAATGATAAATTATGTTGATATCACTAATATAATATAATTTCAAAGCTTGGCAACTTTTCAAATAGTTGTCTATAAATCCAGTCTTTAACAATATAAATTTTGTCTGTTTTTTTATATTTTTTCTAGACTTTTATTTTCCTTAAAGAGTTTTTTGTCCCTTGATTTTAAGCTAAAATCCAAATGGCTTGTGTAGGTAGTCTATTTTAATATCTTTAATGATATTTTATTTGAACCCTTTATATTTAATAGGGATATTTAGAATTTTGTCCTAAATCCTTTTCTTTAACTCTTAATTACTTTTGGAATATTAAAGTTAGAATAACCTTGCTTGACAATTATTAAAAGGTAGTCAGTGACTATTATTTTAAAGGACTTCAGGCCAGATTTATTCAGAAGATATTAAGAAAGACAATTCAACTTCTGCTTGATACAGTTCTTGGAATTTACAAATTTTGAATGAAAATAATTTTATCTACTAAAGTTCACCTTGCTTCCCCAAAAGCCAATAGGATATATAATAATTTGTATAAGAATGATATTATTTAACTAGACTATTTGAATTGCAAAAAATATTATTTTTATTAGAAGCTTCGAGTTTGAGAATTTATAACAAATTTAGGGATGTTAGTTTCTTGTCCCTACATTCAAAATATATGATTTGAAAATAAAAATAAATTCAATTAATACTCCTATTTCCAGTCACAAATTTAATTTTTAATTTTACAGAGTTGTAATTTGTTTGTTTCATTTAATAATGATAATAATGTTAAACTAAGATTTTATTCACAATAAATGCAATTTCTATACAAATATTTGTCATTTTTATCATGAGAAAAAAGATTTTGTAAGTAAAAATATGAAAAAGAAGATTATAATTATTGAAAAATCTATAGAATAAAATATTTTGTAGGAATACATTCGATTTATGAAAATTAATAAAAATTAAAGTAATAAATTCGAGGCAATTAAACTCTTGTCACCTAGAGAATACGATGATTGACTTTTGTAAATTATAAATTATCTAAATATATCTATTAGCAGTACACCTCAATCGCATTCCTGAAGCGAGATAAATTGACTTTGATTTTGGCATTATTATCAATCAAACAAATTAGCCAAATCAAAGTCAATTTATCTCGCTCTAGGGATGCGATTAAGGTGTACCGCCAAAAGCAAAATCCAGATAATTTTTGATTTCCAAGAAAACAAGCATCGTATTCTCTAGGTGACAAGAGTTTAACTACCTCGAATTTATTAATTTAATTATTATTAATTTTCTTTAATCGAATGATTTTTTCAATAATAAAATTGTTAAGATGAGGAAAATTTTGAATGAGTAGGAAATATTTTTTGGACAGCAAAGTACACTATTTGAATAATATTTAAAATTATGAAATTAAGTACCTAATCCCATAAATTTTTATTCAAATAATAACAAAAACATATTAAATTATGTTAAGGATTTTATAAATTGAATTTGCGAAAAAGGAAATTAGTAATTTATTAATATCAATTAGTACATAAGAAACTACACTGAAATAAATATATTTTTTATTGTTTCAGAGAACGCGAATAGATTTTATTTATAGTAGAAAACCATTTAATTTTTTAAATAAATTAAATTAAAATAAACAAATAATAAATTAGTGTTAGTTAAAACTGTGTAGATCAATATAAAACGTGGGAAATAAAAATTGTGAAATTCTAGTTCTATTTATGATCAGTAATATTCAGATTTACTGCTTAATTTTAGGCATGGTACAACTGTTAATATAGACTAAGTTCAAACCAGTGCTTAGGTAAAAATTACGAATTATAAGTCATTTGTTCACCCCGAGGTACCTACCCCACCCCCCCATTTCAAAAATGAAGTCCCTCTAAAATAATCAAATTTAAATTAAAAATCATACTCCCAAAGTCTGAATCGACTAACTTCATGATATATCACTCTATTTAAAAGATTTACTCATAAAATGACACAGATTTATAAAAAATTTGAAACATCATATTTATTTATATTTTGATGTTACATTTTGGCAACTCTCTCAATGTCCGTCGACTTTTTAAAAATATACGCCCATAGGAAAAACATTTTATTATTGACTTTACTTTATCTAGACTTTAAGAAGAGTTTATTAATAAGATAAATTTATAAAAGAAAAAGTTACAGAGATCTTTTCAACCTAAATCACCACATTCGATTAAAATATAAAAATTAACTAGAATAAAAATCATTACAACCTATATAGCTTCATTATTATTTCAAACTGTTAAATATAAAAATGATCATTTTCTAATTTATTGATATATATATGATTTAATAAATTCTATTATAGAAAGTAAATAATATTTTTGGAAATTTATTCTAGTTAATTTTTATATTTTAATCGAATCAAAACCCCAAAACCCTTTTAGTAGTTTGATTGAGTTTTCGATTGATAAAAGTATACTATTAGTGCATGCTTTATTAGGGTTTTTATAGGGTTTATGAAGGGGTTTAATGTTTAAATATTAGTATTTTAAGTGAGTATATGCGAGGTTTTGGGTCTAATTATGACAGTGAGTATATAGATTTATTGTTTAAGTTGCGATATGGATGTGATGAATATAGTGAATAACTCAAGCCTGTTCTGAATTATACGTCTATAGCAAGGCTACTCCATAAATCTCCAGCAACTGTGAGGTCTCACCGCCTATTAGCATTGAATTTAAAGAGATAGCATCTGAATTCTAAGCCTAAGAGACCCTTAAAATTTTAGCAGCATCAAATCGATTATTATCTAATTAATGATAAGACTCTTAAATACTGGGCTCACTTCTCTCTGGCCTAGAGAGCTGTGATTTTTCATCGCAATTTCCTGAGCTTCACATCCCTGCTTAATCTATAGCAAACATATATAAAAAGAACGGAATATCTTACAAGACAGTCAATAGCATTAAGAGAGTGATTGACTTTAATGTTCATTTTATAAGGATAATTTAAATTATATAATCGATTAAATGCAGAGGTCTTAAGAGCATAATATAAAGTTCATACACGCTGATGAAGCTGTATTTACATCAATACATTAATATCAAGGTCTTGGTACAAGAGGTACAGCAATATTGAAGTATATGATTAAAAGGTTAAGGTTTAAACTCATGCAATCCTTGGTGGATTCAGTGAAGATAGTGGCCTAGAGACTTATGTTATCTAAAGTTCTTGCAATAACTCGGAGATAAGTACGCTGACTAAGAGATTATTCTATTCGTTGATAACTTGTCAGTTCATAAAACTAAAGACTCAAGGAAGGAATATGAAAGACTAAACATAACAACTGTATTTAATGTTCCTTACAGCCCTTAATTCAATGGAATTGAATTATATTGGAAGTTATTGAAAAGCACTACAAGAAACTTCTACTATATCACTTGATGC
Source organism: Oxytricha trifallax (assembly GCA_000711775.1). Taxonomy (NCBI): domain Eukaryota; phylum Ciliophora; class Spirotrichea; order Sporadotrichida; family Oxytrichidae; genus Oxytricha; species Oxytricha trifallax. The sequence goes on from ARYC01017997.1 coordinate 103,130, forward strand.
ATGACTTGAAGATAGATACAGTTGATTTTATTAAGAGTGCTGCTTAAAGAGTGAGCGAGGATAAAGCAAAAGTATGCGCAAGAGAAGGGAGATTTTGTGCTTATAAATAAGTTTTAGATTTAAACGAATGAATAAGTTCACATATTAAATTTGCCCGTAAAGGGATTTGGCTTCTCTTTCTTTTTCTCTTTTAAGGCTTGCTTGGGCCTATGTTTCTTCTCTTATTGCCAGCTCCTGCATCTATGTTCATCTCTTCTGGCTTTTTGAAATCTTTGTAGAGTCTCTTACTCAATTCATGCTTTACATGTGATTTTCTCTCTCTGTTTAATTTGCTACGTTCTTTCATCAAGTATATAACATTACAAGGTTTTTCTATAAAGTTAAAAGACTAAGCTTACTTGAGATGAAAGGGTGCTTTTGAAGTTCCTATGGCCAGGTGTCACTTATTTTAATACCTTGCTTCTCTTTTTCTTCAGGAGAGATGCTGTAGCGTTTCTTATGAGCTTCTTAAATAACTTCATTTAAGTACTCAGGTTTCAGAGTTGCAAGAACACCAAAGAAGAAGTTTCTCTCTAGCAACTTATTAGAGAGCGGTAGCTTTGATGGAAGGTAGAGAGCTACGTCGGATCACTCATAGCATCGTCATATAGGTTTTTCACTGATATTTCAGGGGTAGTTAGGTATCTCTATCATCCTAATTTCATTAGACTTAAAAGCATTTTTCTCTTCACTCAGTAAGGCTTTTAAGAATCAGATTTTAGTTCCCTCCTAAGTCGGCAAGAACAATCCACTATAATGGATTTATTAATTTTCTTAAGAACTTACCTTGCTATACCAAATATCTATAAAGGTCCTCTTTACTTCGAAATTTTCCTATTAAATCTTGAGATTAAATTCTCTTCATTGCATCATTCATAGACTGCATCTTGCTTCCTCTTTCTAGAAATGTTAATGAAATTTAAAATTA
>ARYC01017998.1:0-30636 GCA_000711775.1 Oxytricha trifallax
TTTCAAGGGAAGTTTTAAGAGTGTTAGAGAAGATATAAGAGTGCTAAGAGACAAACCAGCTCTAAATATTGGTGAGAAAGTAACATTTTAACTTTCAATAATAAGTTGATTATAGCACGTACCAATTTAGGAGGTGCTCCTAATTAAGTACGTACCGTTTAGGAGGTATTTTGTCATTTTATGATTAAAATTAGGGTGCTCCTATTTAAGTACTAGCATTAATTAATGCTCCTAATTAAGTACTAGCATTTTAGGAGCTGCTCCTAATTAAGTACGTACCAATTTAAATCAAAAATATGGAACTATAACAGTAGAAATTGATATCAATCTCTCAAGCTTGAAACCAGTTATCAAAACCTTCTCAATATCCTTCTTAGAGGTTGACCTTCTATAGGATGCACATATTTAATAGTAAGTTTTACAAAGGTATATAATTGAAACCAATAAACTTAAATTTGAATATCATTTCTTAGATCTGTAAACAAGATTGAGTCAATGAATGATGTAAAGAAAAGAGTGCAAGCACAAGAATTGATTCAGAGATTTAGAAGCAAGGAGGATTTGCACCGCTACCTGGTGCAACAAGGAAATGAACTCATAGTAACTCATCTTGATTATATAGTTGGTTTGTTCTTGCCCACAATGGAAGATACTTAATTTCATTTCTAAGAGCCATACTCTGCGAAGAGAAGAAAGCATTGAAAACTTAAGATGTAAAGTTTACTGAGATTCCAAACTATCCAGAAATCTCAGTGACTAACTTATATGATGATGCTATGAACTACCCAGAGGTTTCACAGTACCTGCCTACTAAGAAGTAGTTGTCAACTAAACTCCTGAACGAAACTATTTCTTTGGCATACTAGCAACAATTAAAGGTGATTACTTGAAAGATATTATTCAAGAATCTCTTAAGAAAAGGTACAGCATCTCTTCAGAAGATAAAGTCAAACAAGGAATCAAGATAAGTGAGAGCTGGCTATCAAAGCTGAAGAAACACCAATATATTTCAAGTAAGATATGTAGCTTAACTCTTTAGAAAAATCTGGTACTGGCATCTTTTGATGAAGGAATAGAGCAAGCTTCAAAGAGAGCGAAAGTCGCAGACAAAGTATGAAGTTAGCAAGAGACTTTATTCAAATATCTAGCCACCAGAGTCAATGAACATAGATGATGGAGCGGCAGCAAGAGAACAAACCTAGGAGGAGGAAAGCAAGAAGTAGAAGAAAAGAAAGAGAAGCCAGCTCCCACGAAAGAATTTTAAATGTGACTTATATATTCATTAACTTAACTACAAAACTTATTTATATACATTCACTCCCCCTTCTTCAGCACACTATTATGCCAACTAATTATCAACTCTCTTAGCTGAACTTTTTATAAAATCGACTGTATCAATAGGTAGGTCATGCAACAGGTGGTATAGCAGCAGTTTCTTATAATGACCTTTTAGTATACCCCAGTAGAACTCAATTCCATTAAACTATGGACTGTAAGGTACGTTGAACACTGGCGTTATTCTAAGTTGTTCATAACTCTTCCTTGTATCTTTTGTCTTATGAACTGAAAGATTATCAACAAACAGTATAATCTCTTATTCAGGGTACTTCTTCTCAGCTGCTCTAAGAACTTAATATACTGCTCTGTCTTAATAGAGCGAGGATGAATAACTCAAGTTTCTAAACCAGCATCCTCGCTAATACCTCCAAGAATTGCCATTGTTTATACCTTGACTTTCTAGTCATATACTTCTATATTACTATGCCTCTTATACCAAGACTTCTAGATGAAAGTGTTGAAGGTAAACACAGCCTCGTCAGCATAATAAACTTAATATTATTCTATTAGACTCTCTACATTTAATTATAAAAATAATTTAAGTTGTTGTTGTAAAATGACAGAGTGAAATCAATTACTCTCTTGATACGATTTACACCTTTATAAGAGATACCGTTTCGTTTATAAATGTTTGCAACAGATTATGCAGAGATCTTCAACTCAGGGAACTGGCGGTGAAACATAATAGCTCGTTAGTCGAGAGAGAAGTGAGCCCAATACTTCAAAGTTTTTTAATTAATAAGATAGTCAATATGCTTCTATTGAAACTTTGACTTCCTCTAAGGCATTGAATTCAGCTATTATTGCTTTAGTTATACAGCTATAAGGCAGTGGGAGCGAACAGTTGAAGGACTTCTTTTAAGAGCAGTGCAATTGACTTATAATTAAGTACAGGTTTGACTTATTCACTATAAAAATCACATCCATATCGCAGTTTAAACACTAAATCTATATACTCTTCATCATAAATAGACCCCAAAAGCTTTTTATGGTCTCGCATTTTATAAATAACCCCAACCCCTAACAAATTCCCTACAAATCAAAGCACTTATAAATCTCATTAAGGGGTTTTGGGGTTTTGATTCTAACCTCGTTATTCGGTTGAGTTCCCTCCTCTTTCTAAATCAAAAACTTAATCACATTTTAATTAAATGAAACTTAATATAAAATTATAATATCTTATAATGGGAGGAAGCAGCTTATAAAGTAGTAAAATTTTTAATAAAGTTATTGAATTATAATTTATATTAAATTTCAAAGAATCATTTCAATAAGACATTTAGATTTGCAAAATAGTTTATTTGCAATTTTCTTTAAAGCAATATTTTAAACTGTAAATATGAAATAAATTCAAAAATCCAGACTTAAGTAAAATATTATACATTTAATTTGTTTTTGTTTTAAAAGCAAAAAGAATTGTATTGAATTATTATTCTAGTCCTCCAGAAAAACTTTTCCAATCAATGAATTTTTATGAAATCTGAACAATAATACTTTAAACAAAAATCTTTGATTTTATTTTTGGGTTTGGTCTTTTTAGGTTTTTTTGTCATACTTTAAGAAGCAAAATAAAGATTTACAGATTTCATAAAAAATTATTATTTGAAAAATTTCTTTTTGGCTTATATTAATATTATTCATTGTATTTTTAAAGTATGAGATTGTAATAAAATTTATAAAATTATAAGTAACTTTTTATTATAAAGATTTTATTTCATTAATCATATATTTATTTTAGTGTTTAATTACAATTTTTTTTTAATTAAACTGACTTAATTTATAAAAATATAGCTTTTTGGAATTTCTTTTCCAAATAGCCTTATTATTATCCAAGAAAACCAAAGCAAATATATTGTATTTTTATAAAAAATATAATATTTACTTTGAAAAATTTTGATAATAAAATTATTTGAAATATAATATGGAATAAATATAGATTAAGTGAAATTTTATTTAAACATAAATGCATGTCCTCTTATAAAAGATTTGAATTATTTAAATTGTAGAGACTAGGAGAGATCACCATCACTTAATCTTTAGATTTAATTCATTTAATCAGGAGATTAATTTAAGATGCCGTTAAACTCTATACTTTGAGTATTATGTCTTTCTATTTTCAGATTTTGGATACCCTCCACAGTTCTGGAATATAAAAAATCATCGTGAAGAAAATATTTCAAAAATTCATTGACCACAATAATATAATTCAGATACCCGAGATATTAATCAACAAAATCAAATTAAAAAAATAATAAAGGATAGATAATGAAAAAAATGTTATAGAATGGCAACAAAATGAAATTTTATAACAAATTAAACTTTATTTTTCTTGATCCATCCTTCATTATTTTTTAATTTAATTTTGTTGATTGATATCTCGGGTATCTGAATTATATAGATGTGGTCATTGAATTTTGGAAATGTTTTCTTCACGATGATTTTTTCATGATTCGAGAACTGTGAAGGGAAGACAAAAATTACAGAATTTTGGGGTGATTATTTTTATTCCAAAACTGTGGGGATATCCCAGATTTTGTCTATTATTATTTAAAAACAACCATATTAAATTATATAGACTGGCATGATTTGTATAATATTTTAAATAGATTAAATGAATAAAGAAATATGTTTTTTTATTATTACAATAATCTTAGATTTAAGTTTTCTATCATAACTTGGTGAGTTGCTTTTTATGTTTGGAAATTTCCGCATTTAAAAATACTTTGAAAATCTTTCACTAATGAAATATAAGGTTTAGGTATTGCTTATTAATTAATATTATTCTTGCTGAGATCAAATAAAAAATAAGTTAAGAATTAATGTTCTATTTTGATTTATTTAAATATTGTTAAAATAGATAAAAATAGGAAATTTAAGAAATACAATTAAATTAGAATTATTTTAGTAATTATAACTGTCATGAATTAGGAGTATTAGTAAGTGTAATTAGATTTAGTATTAAAATTTAATTAATTAATAAATGATTAAATATATTAAAAAGTGGTCAGGTGGTCTGGCCGGAGTTTTTGGTGGTCCACCGCAATTTAATATCAGAAGTATGGCGGCGTGGATTTCAGGTACACGGGGTGTTTCATAGTCATCACATCAAACACACTGCCGTTTAGTAATATGAACCCCGAAGATGCCAATGCTTTCAAGTCGAGATGTTTGCTCTGCCAATCCGAGATACCAACACAAAGCGGGGAGGAGGCATTCCCATTAACAGCGCCAATGGTAGCCCGGTTCCTCTACTCAAGATTTCAAACTGATCAGGGAGCCAAGAAGGCAGCCGATTGAGAAGACACAGCCGGTGGTCAGAGACAGAGGAGAGATGTCTAGTGAGTGAAAGCAGTATTAGCTTAATCTACACATTCGTAATTATTAAACTAATTATATATTACATTGCGGTGGACCACCAAAAACTCCGGCCAGACCACCTGACCACTTTTTAATATATTTAATCATTTATTAATTAATTAAATTTTAATACTAAATCTAATTACACTTACTAATACTCCTAATTCATGACAATTACTAAAATAATTCTAATTGTATTTCTTAAATTTCCTATTTTTATCTATTTTAACAATATTATTAAAAGACTTTTATGATTTTAAGAATTTCATAATCTAATGTACTCTAAAATAAATCTTTTATACATGTTTAATACAAGTTATAGAAGTAGGGAAAAATTTCATTATTTACATTTTATAAGTATCATTAGGATTTAAAATAGATCTAAACCTTATAATCTTAAGAATATTTAGTATGATAAAAAGATATTATCCAGAAATCACTATAATATGTCATTCAGTTTTTAAAAAAATATTTTACGATAATTTTAACTTATAATTTATTTAAATAATAATGTTTAAATTGAGATCAATTATACTAAGATATCAGTACAATTTTTTTAAACACTAAGATTAATAAGACATTAAATTTGGGAGTTAAATTCAAAAGAGGGAACACATTTTAATGTTATAATAATAAATTTTACCTATTAATTTTAATACTTTGAATTATATTGAATCATTATTCTATGAGATTAATTTAGACATTATATTGATAGAAATATTAATAAAATAATTTCAGATTAAGTTATATTTGGCATTATTTATCTAAAATGTTATTATTTATTTAACAAAAGGTATTGAATGGTACATAAAGTTATATTTTTAAGATAATTTTCCCAAAAATTTAATAATGATAAAATAATACAATTTTTGTTAAGAAAATTAAGAATGTCAAACAAGATATTTATAAATTTGTTTTATTTTATTACCTCAAAAGACAATTATATTTTTGTGATCTATTTTTTTCTCTCAAAATAATTAATATATATTATATCTATTTATATATTTTTATTATTCAGATAAATAATTATAACTACAGCAAAAAAACTAGCATAAATTTATATTCCTAAAAAGATTCAAGATTTCATATTTATAATGAAAATCTATCAGCGATTTTAAAATTAAGTAAATTCAAATTAAAAATTTAAATAAATGTTGACTTAATCTAACAATGGAAATCTACATGATTGCCAATGTTTAAATATGCAATTTCAGAGTAAACTTCATATTTCGGCAAATAATAGAAAGAATTATAATAAATAAATTTTAATTAATAATTTTGGAAATTTTATATATTTATTATGATATCCTTTTGTTGGAATAATTAATCCTTTCATAAAATTTTATACAAAACATGATTAAAATTAAAATTCTTTCAAATATTTTCATGATTAACTATTTTATGTTAATAATGATTAAATCTTTAAATTATTGAATAAAACCTAAAACGATAAGAAATGATAATAACTGATTAATAATTATTCTGACTATATTTTTTCATAAAGTTAATAATTTATTTAATTTAGTTGTGAAATAATAATGAGAAATTCAAAAATTGCATCCAAATTACTTAAACCACACTTATTTTTTAATATCGGTTTAATGACGTGGTGTATTTGAGTATAATTGAAAGCACCTAACGATATGATGTAAACAATTAACTTAATAAATTTATTACAATAATAAAAGGAGGAAATTATAAATTAGATGACTAAAAAATTGCATCCAATATTGTATATCATTTAGTTTAATGCATTAATGTTTGAAGTGTTAATAATTAAGTTTAGTTTATATATTTAAAAGAACTTATATAAATAGTACGAAAAATAAAAAAATCCTAAGAAGATTCATAATTTAAAACTAATCATAAATAAAACTATTATTAATTAAAATTTTCCTTTTCAAATTATTAAAGTTTATATTTTATATTAATGAATAAAATATTCTTCTTAAAAATATCTAAAAATAGTGGTAAGATTATAACAAATTCTTTATATCAAAAATAGTTAGTATTTATATTATTGTAAATATAAGAATCATTTAGAAATAGGCAAAATCTAATAAAAATACCTAATTCTTTGGATGCTTTCTTTCATAGACAAAGATTACCTTTTTGAAGAATTGCCTACTATATCTTAAAAAGAAGGCAGTAAAGTTGCCAATAGTTGATTTCTATGTCTTATTTTCATAATGGCTTTAATATAAGTAAATAATAAAAAAGGCAAAAAATTTAAATTGAAAATAATACTTTCAATTTCAAAATTTAATGAGTTAATTTATTTTAATATAACATGTAAAGATTAAATAAAGTTGAAATTTATTTTTTTAAAAATAGTATTTTTTAAAAATTAGATTAGGACATACATAGTATAATACAATATGAATTTTAATACTTTATATAATTTGCTTTAGATTATTTTTCTTCAAAAGCATTTGTACTTCCTGTATACTGATGATTCAACGAAAAATCTTTACATCAGTCAAATATTATATTAACTATTAATTTTCTATCAAATTATAGGTAATAAAGTTTATTTTTTTAAATGTTTAATTAATAACTAGAAATAACACTTAACTTACAAATAATTACATAACCTTCATTTAATTTTTAAATAAATAATTATTAATCAGCTAAACTTAAAAGAATTTTATAATATTTACTAATAATTTTATATTCTAAATTTAGACCTAAACCAGTATTTTAGAGATCCTTCTATATAAAATTCCTAAAATAATTAAAGAGAAAGACACTAATAGTAGTATACAATTTAAAGCAGACACAACTATGAAAAAATAGTTTCTAATCATTTATATTCTTGTTTATAATTTAAAATATAAAAATTAGAAAATTTAGTAAATACTTTATAATATTATATTATGATTATAAATTTTGAATATGAAATTTGTGATGTCTAGTTGCTTTAAGACCTTATCGAGTTCCCCAAATTAAATAAGATAAAAATACAAACTCTTAAGTTTGATCATGATTGGATTTTTAATTAAAAAGAGCAAAATTTTTGAAATTAATTTTTCTATGATTGGATAAATGATAGGTTTTATATTATTTATAGATAAGATTAAAAATATTATTTCATTATTAAATTTATTATAAAAATATACTTATTATAATAAGCGTGTTTAGTCTTATATATTAAACAAAATATTACTTTTTTATATTTGATGAAAATTACAATTATCTCAATGAATCTTTATTTACATCTATATATTAATATTATCATGAATATCAGGAGACAAGGAGCACTTATATTACAGATGAATAAATCATAGAAGCTTTAAATCAGCTAAAAGTAAAAGAAATAATATACGATTAAGAGTTTCATAGACATTTATATGTTAATTTTTTGCATTTTGACTACAGTAAAATATTATCTCTAAAAAAATTATTTGATTTAATTAAATTATATCTTTTGTCATGATATATTAAATTAGTAATCACAGTTGACTTAATAGACATCAGATAATTTGTTAAAACTTTCCAAGCTTGGAATAACATACATTTATAAAAATAATTTAAATTATTTTATACAAGTTTTAGAAGTAAAAATGTGAAATTTAAGTGATAGAGTAGTAAAACTTCTTTATAAACTAAACCCAAATAGCAATTTGAAGATCCATAAATAAATATTTAAATTAAAAATAACTATTTTTCAATATTTTTAATTTAGTTGAAGAACATTAAGGTATGAACTTATCATCTGCAAAAGATTTTGTTGATAAAATTTTAGGAGACTTTTTTAATTTAAATTAAAAAAGTCTTATAAAAAGAGATTATTTTTAAGATTTAACCCCTTAAATTCTAAGAAATTTTAGTGGCAAATTTAAAAGTATCAGTATTGATTTGATTTACTTTGATTCAAATGACAAAGTAGATGTTTTTTTTCAATTAAGCTTTATAGTTTTATGAGTATAAATACTTTGATTTTTTAATAATTTCATTTGTATTTTAAGAATATTAATAAAATTATCATAAATATCCTTGACTTACTATATGAAGAAAAAAATAAGAATAACCTTCAATATTTTGATATCATTTACTGAATATGTCTTAATTTAAAAAAATTTATTTCATTAAAAAAAGAATTTCCATTCATATATTATTTATCAATCATTTCCCATTTTTCTCATCTTTTTATAACTTTTATAAAATATTTTAAGGAATTATGTATTTTGATCGCATCTATAAAACTACCAAAATTACTTTGAAGGTCCAAAATTTCGAGCAAATTGAATAGTACTTACTTCTACTTTATACTAATTGCAGAGATCTTCAATTTGTACTTGAAAACTAAAGTATTAAAATTACAAATTCGCTCATTCAAGAATTATTAGAAGACACTAAATAAATTGACTAATCTAAAGTTAGGAATTTCTAAAAATAAAATTATATTTATTAAAAACTATTTTTTTTATTTAAAATCATATTATGTTAGGTATAAAATTTCATAGTTAATTTACTAGTGAATTCTAAAATAGAATAGATTCTATATTTGTAGCTTTATTAAAATAAAAATATTTATATTGCATTCATTCATTATATAGGTTAAAAACATTTAATTTAAACTATTATTATAATTGAATTTAGAGATAAAAACTACATATTTAGGCCAAGTTGATGCAAATTTAATCTTACTATTGCTAATTCTAAATAACGACAATTTACAAAGCTTAAACTTAATGATTTAAGATAAATTCAGTTTTCTTGAATGACAACAAGAAATATTAGAGTAAAATTAGTACAATGTGAAATTAGAGGAAATATTTCATCCAGAGCTTTTAAACTATTAATACAACAATATATTTATTAATTAATTGAATTAAATTATAATTTTACGTTTTTATGAAGTGATAAAGACATTTTGAATAATAAATTAATTTGAGGATTAGCATAATTTTGAATATTTTTTAAAAATGTAAAATGACTTACGAAAAATACAGGTTCCTATTTCATTCTAAATATATCATAGTAATTTATATTAAAAATATTAATCTAGTAAGAAATAACAAAAGATTAATAAATTAATTAATTGAAATTATTTCTTGTTACATTCTCCAAATTTTTTTCTTATTCACAATATTATCGACAAAAGACCTGCTTTAATTTATAGAATCTAAGAATTTCACATTTGAGTAGGTAATCTTCAGTAATCTTTCAATTAATTTAATACTTTCTTAATATTATATGATTGCTATTAATTATTTAATTACTAACAGAATCAAGGGAATTAAAAGTAAAAGAATTGTAAATTGATGAAATAAGTAAGAAGGGATTTGTAAAATTCAACGAATTGATGTAAAATTGGAAATAAAAACAATCTTTGAGACATTTCTATATTAATCTCAGTTTCTAAGCAGATAATTCTGAATCACTTAGTCCAAGAGTAAATTATAAGTAAAATTTAAATCATAAATTTTTTTAATATATAGCTAATATGAATAAAAAATTGAATTTATGTTCTTTAAGCTATTCTAATTTCAAGTTTTATCTTCTAATCCAAAAAATATTATTACTAATTCTTTTTTGGATATTACAATTATAATAGAAATTCTTTTTAAATGCTTTTATTTTACAAATATTTTTCTTTATAGAGTTGATGAAGAGGAATATTTATATGCATATATGAATAATATATCAGATCAAAATTAAAGCATATTTTACAATCTAACATCCTTCCATAGCTTGAACATTGAGCATTAATAAAAAAAGGATAATTTTAATTTAAAAAAATATAAAACTAGATTTACATATTAATTTTTGAAAAAGTCAAATATTATTGATATATATTATAATAATAAATTTATTAATATAGTTTTGTTTATTTTTTAAAAATCGCAATTATTTATTCCAATTTTTAATTATATTTAAATTATTTTTGCATTAGTTTAATTAATTCGAAGCTGATAAATATTTAAAACTAATAACATAGAGGTATCATAAATTTAAAGAGATAGTCATCCCTGAAATTTATAAGAAATCCTTTTTTATTAATATTATATGAAGAATAAAATAATTAAATATTGTATAAAATGATAAAATTAAATTAAAATCCGAAAGTAAATCTTTAGATTAATACTATAAATTGATCAGAGAAAAATACAAACTTAATCAACAGTTATAATAATATTTTAATTCTTTAATTTCATTTTAATTCAATATAACAATCTTTTTATTATTATTGCATTTTTAATTTTAATAACATTATTTATAGAGAGTATTGTTAAAATGACATGATTAAAAACGTTTTGAAAATTAAATATATAAATTAATAATTTCCAATAATAATGTGAGAAATATGAAACACTTGAGAAAAATAGAACTTCCTAAATATTTTAATATACAAGATGCTCAATAAATAATAGATAAATTATCAAATAATATTGGTCAAACAAATCATAAAGATGAAAAATTCCAGACTTAAAAATATATATATTTATAATCAATATTATATAAAACTTACTATCAGTTGTAATAAGATCCAAAGTATAAGAATATTACATTCTAAGCCAGAAATATCATAATAAGTGAATAAGATATAAAACAATTCAAATTAAATTATAAATATACTTATAAATTTTATTGATCAATACTAAAGCTATTTTTCAATTAAATATCCTCTACTTCTTTTTTAATTTTTATTAATTTAAATAAATTATATAAGTCTTTTTTGAAAATTCAATTTAGAAAGACTTATTAAATTACTTAGCTCAAATTAATTACAGAATATATGCTATTTTCTTTTTTTATTATTTTACCTTACATTGATTGCTAAAATATATTTTAAAATATGAATTAATTCTACACTACATAAAATAGAGAATAAATTGAGAGCTTAAATAAGAATAGGAGGAGTGTAAGATTACAATCTTTTTTAATATGCTGGTTTAAATATAAATAGATTATAATTTGAGAGATTATAATTTATCTTAAATTTAATGTTAAATTATCATTTTATTTATATCAAAATGTGCTTATTTAAGTAATTTGATGATCATTTTATTGATGCAAATAATTACAGCTAAAATAGAGATTATAAAATAAACTTGAAGTTTAAATGAATTAAAAGTCTAACTTTTAAATGGAAAGTAACTAAATCTAGTCTTAGACTGAATTATTGCAAAATAATACTAACTCAAATTTGAGAGCTTTATTTCATCAATCTCAGGATCAACAGATTAATTTTCTAATATTATTTATATAGAAACCATATAGAATTGGAAAGATATAGTCTAAATATCTACTGCTTCAAATTTTGTGCTATAGTGATAAGAATTATTTATTTGAAGAGTTTTCACAATCTAATTCTATGGGGAGAAACCTTTTGATTCAAAATTTTGAATTTTTCATCAAAAATAGTAAGTAGTTGTCAATCACACAATTTGATGTAAAAGAGCTATTTAATTAAGCTAAGAAATAGGATTAGGAGAGAAATATGGAAATCACCTAAACATTCAAAACACAAAACCATATCAGTCGTTTGATTGAACTTTTGTTTTTTTTATTGATAAAAAAGAATATAAAGTCATATTTTATAAGGATTTTGAGAGGATTTACAATTCAAAAAATACAAATTTAAGTTAGTTTTTAAGAGGATTTTATAAAAATTTTACTTAAACATAAGCTGTAAGTCATGTGTTAGTTCTTTGAATTTTATCTTTCTTATTTTTATATTAGATTATATCTATTTAAAATTCATTTTCATTGCTTAGTTTGATTATTACTGAGTTTGAATTTCTCAGAGATTTCAGTTTATTTTATTTTTATTGATATAATATTTGATTTTTGACTTGCAAGCTCTGTCATCCTTGCAGCTAAAGTAACCGTTCTTTTACAAGACATTTCTAATTTTATTAATCTCAAGAAAGGAATGTTCTAAACTACTTTCTTCATTTTTACTTACTTCTGTTCTTCAACTCTAAGAGACTCAGCAAATTTCTTGACCTTCTTTTTTTAAGGAATCTTTTTCCTGTTAATTCATAAATAATTACAAACTTTTGATTGTAATTTTTCTTTTAGTGCTCTTTGAATATGAAATATAACTTCTCACAGATTTATAATTGTTATCCATTTTTTTAAAGCAAAAGATATAATCTAGGAATATCGTTGAGAATATCTCTCAAATATCTCTTGTAAGGTGAGTTGTACATTAAAACTTTATTGCATACAAAGTCAACTTTAGCTGGTGAAAATTAATGCTCTATGGTGGAATGTTAACCTCCTCTTCATTTTGGTCTTTCTCATTTTTAATAAAATACATAAAAACAGGAAATTGTAGATCTTTTTAAATACAGTGAAATAAACTCCTATTACAACTGTCATGTTTTTGATTAGTCTATACTTTTAATTTGGATTAATTATTTTAAAAAATTGATTTCATTAAACAGGTTATTGGTTCATTGGTTCACAGATTATTGTGTAAATTATCCTATAAAAAGTTAAAAATAAAGAATAGTCTAATCGAAAATGGCACATTGGTTTACAAAAAATGAGATGTACCGATAAACTGATGTACTGTTTTGATCAATATGCTTATATGAGAACGGTACACAATACAAAACCAATTATTGAACTCCCGAAGATGTGATGTGTAATGTGTTTTTAAGTTTTTATTAATTAAAACGCGATGAGTGTTAATGTCTGAACCGCTTAATTTGAACCACTCGGTCTCCCTTTGCGCATATACCCGATTAATGCTTTTTCTCGTCAGTGCATTAGACTCCGACATGCTGTATCGTACCTGATCTCTTTCAGTTGTGCACTCTGTGGTGTTACTCGGTTACTCAAATATATTCCATTCTGTTGCCCTGGTTGAAAGATGCAAATGCATTTGCACTTGATCAAACCGGGGCACAGATATAACATATTTAAGAAAAAAGAAAAACACCACAGCGGTCACAACTGAAAGAGATCAGGGTACGATACAGCATGTCGGAGTCTAATGCACTGACGAGAAAAGCATTAAGCGGTATATGCGCAAAGGAGACCGAGTGGTTCAAATTAAGCGGTTCAGACATTAACACTCATCGCGTTTTAATTAATAAAACTTAAAACACATTACACATCACATCTTCGGGAGTTCAATAATTGGTTTTGTATTGTGTACCGTTCTCATATAAGCATATTGATCAAAACAGTACATCAGTTTATCGGTACATCTCATTTTTTGTAAACCAATGTGCCATTTTCGATTAGACTATTCTTTATTTTTAACTTTTTATAGGATAATTTACACAATAATCTGTGAACCAATGAACCAATAACCTGTTTAATGAAATCAATTTTTTAAAATAATTAATCCAAATTAAAAGTATAGACTAATCAAAAACATGACAGTTGTAATAGGAGTTTATTTCACTGTATTTAAAAAGATCTACAATTTCCTGTTTTTATGTATTTTATTAATAATGATTTCCTTATTAGTTCATATCAAATCTCAAATCTAGTCTAGTCACAATTTTAATAAGCAGACTCCGATTGATTTCAAGCTTAGGTAGTCTCACCATTTAGGTTGTTGAAATTTTAATTTTTATTGATTTACCCAAGTAATGCCACTTTTCTCAAAAGGATAAAGCTCATTATAATTTGCTGATATACATTATTCTAATAACGATAAATTCACTTTGGCATACTATAATAATTGAATATAAGACACTCTGATAAATTCTTTGCTAAGTGATAAGGAAATTAAATTATAATAAAAGGTTGAAAGTTTACATAATTTATGAAAATATTTTACATTTATTATAGTGATATGTTCCAAAAGAAGGTCTATTTTATCTTGGAGATCTTCCAAAGTAAGTTTTAAATTAAAATTATCGAAGTAAAGTGGATTTCTAGAGATACTTTGTAAATTAATATAAGCTTTCATCTATAACTAAATTGATATCTATAGTGGTATTGTTCTTGTCTACTTAGGAAAGGACTAAAATCTCATTCTTAAAGTCTTACTACGTGAAGAAAAAGACTTTCAAGATAATTATGATAGAGATACATTGCTAAGTTCAAATTCCTATTACAAACTTTTATGATGATGGTATTTTTGATCAAAATATTGTTGTATATTTTTTATCAAAGCTGCGAAGCTCTTATAAATTGCCTGTGAGAAATTTCTTTTTTTGAGTTCCAGGAACTATATAACCAGGTAATTTAAGGAATTCACAAGAAACGACACAGCATCTCTTCAGAAGAAAATGAGAACTGCGAATAAAGATAAGTGTTTTTTGGCTTAAGAATGCAGATGCATTCATTCATCTCAAGTAATATTAGTTTTTTTAAATAATATATAGAAAAACCTGACTGCTCTATACTTGATAATGTGTGTTATAATCTAAAAGGTAATCAATATGACGTTGCTAAAATTTTATGGGTTGTCTTAGACTTAGAATTAAGATGATATATCCTCAAATTCAATGCTAATAGACAGTGAGACTTCAAAGTTGCTGGAGATTTATGGAGTAGCCTTGCTATAGACGTATAATTCAGAACAGGCTTGAGTTATTCACTATTTCATCACATCCATATCGCAACTTAAACAATAAATCTATATACTCACTGTCATAAACTTATCTAAACCTCGCATATTATATTCACTTCTAATAAGAATATTTAAACTACATAAACCTTCATAAGCCTTATAAAAGCTCTAAGAAAGAATATCTTAATAGTCTAATTTATAATTAAATTACTGAAGGGGCTTAGGGTTTTTATTATTCTTCTAATTCTTTAATAAATAATTAATTATATAGCTTTAAATTTTTCTTATATTTTACAATCTACATATAAATTAAAAATTATTTCTGAATTTTTTAATAAAAATCATAAGTTTAAGAGCTTCTCTCTTCTTTTAGAGAAAACTTATTTATATAATTTTTTGTTTTTCTTTTATTTATATAAAAAACCACTATAAATTAGATTTTTCAGATAATAATGATTTTATTTTGAAATTTAATAAATATTTATAAATTTAAACTCACATGAATCCTTTCGTGTTTATAGGAGATAAATATATGTTTTTATGATATTTATAGATATCATGCTTCTGTTTAAAAAGTAGATGACTTAGTCAAGTTGGGATTATTACATGATATTAACAATATTAAAATCAACTTTATCACTTGTACTGATAATTAAAAAATAATCTTACTCAATAAAAAAATGATTTAATAAAATTAAATAAAAATTTGCATGAACATAATTATATAATAAACCATGCTAAGACTTCATAATAAGTTTGAAAAAAAGGTATATTTATAAAATGAATTTTTATTCAAAAAAAGGTATTTTATAGACATTTAAAAAAAATTATGATTGTTATAAAATTATTAATTTTTTGATAATTTCTATAAGAAAGAAACTCATAAAATTACTAAAGATCAAATATTTAAAGCATTTAATAAGCTTGGAATTTAAGAGATTAATTTCATGAAACAATTTGACAGAAATTTTTCAATAAATTATATATATATATATAAACCCCAATACGTATGTACACATAGAATTTGTAAGTTGATAAAAAGTTTTAAGTATATCGATAAATAAGGAAATTTAAAAGGACAGAATTTAACTTAATTTGAGTCAGCCGATCTCGAGAATGCAAGTACGGTGAAAATGGGAAAAATTCATGATTTTATTTTAAGGCCATACTTACCAGTCTTATAGAGTTTGACATGCTGATCAAGAATATATGGGTTTGTACCCTGTTGACCGATTAGTTGTAAAGTTTTACCGTTCACACTATTTGTGAGGGGATGCGGTTTTACCTCCACATTTGAATTAAGTTTGATTTTTATTAATTAATAATTACTACTTTAATAATTAAACTAATAATGGAAATCAAAAAGTGATCAATTTGCGATGCCTATCGCACTTTCTTTATTTGCAACGCACCTCGCACCCACTCCACTAACTTCACTGCGCTTTGTGTGCACTTTGAAGAGCACCTCGAATTCTACATTTCCGTGTCTTTAAATGTATGTAAATGCATGTTTTTTATATTTTTTGCTCTCAAAATTGCACTATTTATTAATAAGGATGTTTGTTACACTGGAATAGCATTTAAATTAAGCTAATGTAACAAAAGTCATTCTTCTTTACTTTTATTAATTCACTTTTATTTCACTACGGCACTCTATAGGGTGCTTATATACACTATTTTTAAAGTGTGCAAGTGCTCAATTTCATTTATATTAGTACTTATTTGCAAAAATATTTGATAACTTTCCTTATTTATTTAGGCTAAAAATTATTCGAAAAAATCAAGCAGACATTTTAATAATTAAGCAATTTTATATGATAACTAAAATTAAATAAATTTATATTAAAATCATATTAATTTTTTCCCTATTTAAAAGTAATTTTTAGAATTCAAGTCAAATTTAAAAGTTGCTAAAATAAATATAGAATAGATAGAAGATTTAGATTTATGGAATTAAATAAAATTAATAATAATAATAATAGTAATAGTAGTAACAGCAATAATAGCAACAGCAATAATAATAATAATAAAATATTAATAATAATAATAATTATATATAATTCATAATATTCTTTCCTTTTGATTTAAAAACTATTGGTTTTTTGTGATTTTTCATAAGAAAATCAGATAATTCTTTAATTTTAAGATTAATACTAAGATATGATTCTAAAAACTGAAAGAGATCTTAGTAATTTTCCCAAATTAAAAAACATTTGTTTGGTTTGGAACAAGTATTTTTCCACTAGTAAGTTTTTTATTAAAACTTTTTTATTTTAAAAAAATCCTCTTTTACCATCATCTCTTTGATGGATTTTATTTAGTACATCTGATAATTTTGATCAGGAAAGTTTTTTGGTTAGGTAAATATTTCTCTTAGATTGAGTTTAGGCTTGGTTTATTTTAAAGAGAATCTCTTATTCTCACATTTATCTCAATCATTATAAAAACAAGTTCACATTCATTATTTCATTTTATTTATTTTTTATATTATAAATTAATTTAATTAATCACTGAATTTATTCTATTTTTCAAAGTCTATAAATTTAAATATTCATTTTACTTATAATTGTATTTTCAGATTTAATTTTGCTTGATAAATTTAATTTATTTTTTAGGATTTTTCCATTTTTAATTTACCTTCAAAAATTTATTAATACTTTGATATTTTTAGAATTTATTATTAAGAAATTAACAATTAGTTTATTTATTCCATTTTAATTTCAAAACTGAATTATTATTAATTAAGAATAATATATAATTTATTTATCAACTGAAATATTTTACTCAAACAGTATTTTCTCATTAATTTCATTATATAGTTAAATTTAAATTTATATTTATTTTCAGATATGGATAAGAAATTTATTAATTTTGAGAAACAAGTTAATTATTAAATTTATTTTTAATTTATTTTATAAGATAATTATTTGTAATTTCTAATTAAAATTTATTTATTTTTATTGATATAGTTCAAATAAGCTGAATAAATATTAATAAATGCATTTATTTATATATAAATTTAAAACAAATAGAGTAATTAATGCTTAAACTTACCATTTTTTACTATTTTTTGCAGGAAAATAAAGTATAGTAAGACTTAGACTCTTTCAAAGAAACTAAAATTTATATATAAAGTGAGATAGTTTAATTTAAAAACTAGGAAGAAACAAAATTATAATAGACATTTATTTTTAATTTATATAGTTTATATTTTATTTAAATCAATTTATATGATTTTATTTTGGGGTGTACAGCGCCAGATCTCTAAGCTGATTACTAAGTAGCAATTAAATAATTCTTGAATTTAAAAGAGTAAAATTGGCCTTATTTTACTAAGAATTAATTTAATATGCATACCCATTATATCACGCCCATCACATCAAGGCGACTGTACTGGAATTTATGCACGGATTCCGGAAGCTCAGTATTATTATATAAATTTAATTTAATTTATATATTAGCCTTATTTGGCTTTATAATTTTATTAATTTGTGCAATTTGCACTACTTTAGTTTTATAATAACAAAAACTCCATTTTTAAAAACTTTTGCTTATTGCTAATAAAGCTTTGCCATTTATATTTGATCTTAATTTTATTTTAAAAAAACATGCAAGGTAAGGTACAGTAGCTTTATTCATTTATTTCATTTAAAATTTAATTCTTTTTAAAATTAGTTCTTAGAATAACCAATTTGCTACACAGTGTGAGTAGCCTAGAGATTGCCCTGAAAACTAAAAAAAGGGTTTTTTGAAATAAACAATTTTTGTTTCTATCATAATTATTTTTGTATTCATTTATTTATTTTTTAATTTATTATTATAACTTTTTAGTTTCTTTTATTTATTATAGCTTACTTTTGCAGTTTGAATATTCAAAATGTTAATAATGAAAATGTTTGAAAAATAAAATAAATCAAAGAGAAAATTATGAAATTATAAAATTAAATTAAATTAAAAGTAAAAATCTTTTACTATTTTCCATTTTATTCTTACTCTTTAGTCTTTATTTTTATTTTACTTTATTTTTGATTAAACTTAATTATTAATAATTTATTAAATTGACTTAGTTTAAATTAGTTAGTAATTTTATACTTGGCAGGATATAAATTAATTTCTTATATTTGATTTTTTTATTTTACTTTTTATTGCCTTTAATTATTTCATTATCAAATTATTTCATTACCATTTTGCTTCTACTATACATTTATGTAAACAACTAAAGTTAACAATAAGTATTTTTAGTAAATTATTCTATATATCCTTTATAGACATGAGCAGTATTAGTAATTAAATTTACTAAAAATTAAAGAACTGTTTTGATAAATTGATATTTAGTAATTTAGTAATAATTTTAGAGTTATTTTACATTAGGTATATTTAAATTAAAATAAAATTTTAGCTTATATTTTTCTCTACTCAACTTTTAATAATAAGATTAAGCAATGATTGTTTCAGATTTGACCTTAATACAATACCCTTGATATTTTTCTTTAAATTTCTTAGTCTTATTTCATAAATCCTTAAGAGATATAGAATCCAAAGCTGCTGTAAGTACATGATAAAAGCAGCGTCTTACCAAATTTTAATTAATTCTGCTAATATTCATTCCCAGTTCTTTCATAAAAGCTGCCCAATAACCTCTATTATAAATTTTAATTTTACAATAAGTCTTACTTTGATTAAGCCCTAGTATTTAAGGGATTCAAGTCTCTATTCTTAATCCAAGAATACATTAATTCAACAGGTGCAATTCTATAGTGATAAGGCCCTAAGAACATTATTGGCAAAGCCAAATCAAGGTACTTATCCATAATACTTTGTGATCTGTGGTAAGGTGCATTATCAAGTAAAATTAAAGTATTTTCTCTCCAACTAGTATCAACTGAATCCAATACATTAACTAGTTTACTTAAAAAGTACATAAATGAGTGCTAGTTAGTTCTTCCATGATTTACTGTATAGTACAGCTCTCCTGTACTTGCAACTCCAATAATTAAATTCATTTATTTTAGTCTCTGTGAATTTGTAACTCTATTTTTTACATAAGGAGCAGTCCAACCTCTGTGTCTTTAATCAGTTTAATTAAGAGTTGATTCATCAATATTGATAATTCTTCTACCCTTACTTAAGTGTTCCACGAATTACTGGGCTGCATACTATCTTTATAACTTACTACTGTTGCTATTATGCAAAGTTAAAATCTACTTAATTTATTTATAAGTCATCATTAATTCATTTTTCAAGAATCTTCTTATCATTTGCTTGCTACACCTTAACTATATATTCTTCTGTAAACTTTGCTGTATATCAGAAAGCTGCACTGGTTAAGTGTTATACATTAACATATTAACGATATGAGTGCGTGCTCTGCTATGCAATTTCTTATACTTGCCTCTATTGATTTATTTTAGATTCCAGAATTAAGCTTTCTTAACTGGGCTTCTTAAGTACCTTCTTAATTTATAGTATGAAATGCCAAGTCTATCCATTATTTAGAAATAAGTTAACTTTTCTGAAACTCTTAATCTAAGTGATTCCTCTGCAAGTTTAAGTTCCTTCTCTTACAATTATTTCTCTTTCCTTAATTACTTTTGTAGTCTACGAGGAACTATTGCATCCAATTGTGTGTGCTAACCAAAAATTGGAATTTAATCTTTGACTTTATGATTTACAATGACTTTAGCTTCTAGAGCTTTGAAATCAAAATCTAAAGCACTATCCATCATACTCTAGGGTTCTAAATCCGATTTCTTATACTCAGTGTAAAGCTTTAGCACTAGCTAACCAAGAGTCTTAATTTAACTATCATTAAGTAATTATTCTTTGGCTCCTTTTTTAATACTTTCTCTATACTTTTCTTTTGGATCTATGATAAATCCATCGATTTCAAACTCTGAAATTTCATCTCGAATTTCATTGAATAATTAAATCATATCCTTTTCACTCACTTCCTCTATACTCACATCTGCAAGAGTTATGTTCCTCTAGTAAAGCATATTAGTTGTTAAGTATTCTGCATAATCTTTAGAATCTTCAGAACCACTAGAAGAGCTCTGCTCTTCACTTGAACTATTGCCATCATAATCTTTATCTTCTAACCTAAAGAATTCTGACAGTCTAGACTGTCGTTTTTTAGAATATTATTCCATCAATGGATTCTTAAATTTAATTATAATGAATTGTGTTGGTGCTGGTAAGAATTCCGCTAGCGGAAATTGGATCGTGCTGGTACGATTTCATTATTATGAAAAGCACTCTCTGATTTTAGTAACGGTAGTGTCTTCCTGATCAAAATTGACCTATATAAAATGGTTTAAGGCACCTTAATTTTAAAGTTTAATGAACCAATAGTAACTTACTGGCATCAATGTTTCAGAACTCGCCCAGAAGTGCAAAAGTAAGAAAGAGCTATACAACTTTCTTGCCAAGACTGCCACGCTTTCTTACCAAAAGCGGACTCCACCAACATTTATTTCCTTAAGTAAATCATAAGAGCAGAGAAAGACGTAACCCCTAGCTTAATCCTGTAACTGTTAATATAGTACGTAAGAAGAGACGCAGTTAAAGTGTCAGCAGTGCCTCAAATCGATGGACTTACAGTTCAAGACTTTCTCGATTATGCAAGAAGGTCTTCAAGACTGCTGCAATACTTGCCTGAAGAACGAGATTGGGTCCACCTAGACAGATAATGGATCTGCGACTTGCTCTTCACCCTAGACACCGACGGTGTCTCCCAGATGATTCATGATGCAATGCTCTAACGAAGAGAAAAGCTAGAGTAAAATAGAGATATCGTTATAGAAATGAGACCCGAGTTCGTGGACGCTATCAGCAGATGCCTTAACTTTAGCAGTAAGTTTACTCTCTCTTAATTTATTGTGTAGCTGAGCGAGGTAAGGCTGTGAATCTCGATAAGGATTCATCTAAAAGAAAAAGAACCCGTGAATAGTTAGAGGAGGTAAAGGATTATGAAGATGCTTTGAAATAAGATAAGCAAGAATTCTTGCAGTAAACTAAAAAGTTGAGCAATAACATGATAATATGGAAAGTGAGTTGCTGACTTACGCAAGATGAAAGAGCAGTTTATGCAAGATGGTAACCTGTAAACATGCAAAATCAATCTCCAAACATGAGACACTGAGTGCTGCTGCTTCTATTCCTCCACGATTCTCTATACGCTATTAATAGCAAAGACTTGAATATGATGAATTTCTTTAAAAAATTAAGATAAATCTCAAATTCTTAATCTTGGTTTTCTCTCTGAATTTCTATGGTTTATGTCGCTTTTAAAGTGCCTTCTCTCACTCGAGCCTGCCTTCAACCATCTTTCCATTGTCTCTTCACTCTCTGGCAGCTCTGTATAAGTGCAAGTGAATGTTTTATCTATAGCACTGCGACGAGTAACCAACTCTCAAGTCTTATTTTATTCTTTGATTAAGTCAAGCTTCTGTACCTTTCAATAATCTTCTCTTTGAACTTGCAGAACTGCTTTTACTTTTGGATCTCTCTCTGCTTTGAGCCTTAGTAATTTCATGCTGCTACCGCTATAAACTCCTGCGCACCAATTGCTATACCTGCTCGAATGGTTTATCTTGAAGCACAGGGTTTTAACTAATCTTCTATTCAATAAGCTCTATGAGAGAAGGTTAATAAAAACCCAACTTACTTTATTCACCTTATTCTTCAATTTATTAAGGCCCCTTTTCTTCTTCAAGATTATCTTGCTTCACTACTGCTGCTGGGTTGCTTGCTTCACTGTAAGCTTTCTCAGTGAGAGATACAATATGTTGAACGATTTCTCTTACAATATTATCTTGCTCCTATTCATTTGAAAGCTCTGCAGAAATTTATTCTTAAGGCACCTGGTTTTATTCAATAAAATTTTCCATTGCTTCTAATAGATTTTATAAAATTGATTATACTTAATTGTGCTTGCGAGCAAGTATAAGCTCTATCTCTTTCTTTTCAACTATAAGCAGCTGCTCTGCACTATCTTTAGAAACTTGCTTATATAATACTCGCTGCCACCTGCCTTTAGTGTTAAGTCTCCCAATTCTACCAATGATTTATTCTTCAGATCTTTGTGAGAAAACATCAGAGATAATTAAATATGAACCACAATTTTAATCGATTTCATCATTAGTTTAGATATCTGTTCCTCTCCCCTGTGGCTCGTTGAGCAAGTAAACCCCGTAGTTTTTGCTTGCATTTCTCATTAAATACCTGCCTTCAAGCACAGATTCAATTGCAATCGCTTAGGAGTGGCTGAAACTAATGAAATCAAAATCGGATTTCTTTAAACCTATTTCAATAGCACTGTAATTTGTTGAAGCCACAATTAAAACTGGTGAAACAGCTACTTAATCCGTTATGATTTCCTTGATTCTTTGTAAGTAATCTCCTTGATTTGAACTTACCAGCAAGTCTGGTAACTAAGTTTCTTATCTCCTTACAGTTTATCAAGGGTAGGGAATACTACAGGTGTGCTATGCAAAGCTAAACTAAGACAATTTTCTTCACCTAAAGAAAGATGACTTCCTGAAAATCCAATAATACTTCTTGCTTGCTTGTAAAAATTTAGTTGATTTATAATGTTGTCAGCGGAGCCATCGAGAGAATCCAGTCGTATTCATCAACAAGCACGATGCTATCGTGCCACACACTCATGAATTTAGCAGCCTTCATTTGTTTCTTGAGTTGAGGTTGAGTGAAAAAATAAATGCCTGTACTTTTTGCAAAGAAATTATGGTTTGAATCAAGTTCCATTGCACTAATAACTTTTTAAAATTGTTGATAATCTCTCTGCACTAAGTGCTCATTCTTGCCAACTATGATTACGGATAGCTTCGTTTTAAGAGCTATAAGAATGGCTAACGCAACGCAGATCAAGGTCTTGCCATTACCAATACCAAAATGTATTAAATGGTTTGCGTGCAAGTTTTCACAAATATAGTTAATGCACAAAATTTGAGAACTATATAACTTAAAGCAAAGATTTTGCTGCAGCTTTTCTAAGTCATAACTCACACTTAACCTTTCATTCTGTGGCTTTGAATTGAAAGCACGAGCTAACATGTGCGAGATATTAGCATTCTCAAAGAGTTGAAGTAAATCTACAATTGTTTTATCAGAGAAAGCATCCATATTTTTGGGTAAGTGTAAAATTCTTTAAATTTCAGAGCAGTCGCCATTAAGGCAATTTTCAATAATGCTGTTGCTCACACTCACATTCTTTTCAATTTAAACTTCTATAATTTGCTGCTGAAGCTTCTTGAACTGCTCTACTTTGCCTACCAACTACTCGTCTCTGCTCTGCAGCCTTTATGCAAGGCCTTTCATAAAGTAAACCATAGTGTTTGAATCAATAACCTCTTACTTCTATAAGAAAGTAGCCCTAGTAATTGATATATAATCTTTGAGTGCTTCAACTGTAGGAGAGCAAGAGAGAGCACAAATTCTTACGAAGTACTCTGTGTATTCTACAGGTATGTCTCTTATTAAGTGCAAGCCACAGTCTTGCTTGAGTAGAGTCATGAAAGGCACATTCAAGATAAAGAATGAAGTAGGTATTAGCTTTTAAACTTGAGAGTCGACTGCGAATAATTACCAAGTTTAACCCATTAATTGTATAATATAGGAGAGTAGAATCCAATTTCTGCACTGGTGCAAGCTGTTTAGTGAATGCTGCAACTGAATTAAAGAATACAAAGTTCGCTAAACCTAGAGCTTGTCTCGTATTAGGTGAGCGAATTAATAATAAGATTGATTCTTGAATTAATTCATCTTCGATTTATACTCTTTCTCCCATATAATAACCAAGAGCAGCTAAAAAGATACGTGGCTTTGAGTCTTCATCTAAATTAATATTGCTCTAAATTAAATCCACGAGCAATGAGAACAAGTTCTCGCTTAGTTTCTGGTCACTAACGTTCTCAAAATTGCTTAGGAAGGAGAAAAGTGACTGGGTGTTTCGAGTAACTATTTCTTGCAAAATGCAAGACCTTTAATAATATTAAGAATTCTTGAAACTTTCGAAGTGCTTTATGAGAATCTCATGGCCAATGATCGAGCCATAGTTAATAAAGAGTTGAGGTAAGGGTTCTTTATTTTGATTTTAAACACTTGCAAAGCTGAGATTCGTAGCTTATTCACTCTCCTTAAGCTCTTCGATAGCAACAGTAACATATAGAGGCTATGATACCACGGATTTACTCTAATGGCTGTGCTTGATCTTCTTTGGCTTTTTGTTATTTATATACTTTCTCACATACTACTTAAAATAAAAGTTTTATTATAACCTGCAAAATCCGCCTGCTACAGCAGCATTTTCAAGTTATAGTTATTTTATTGCAGAAATTCTTTAGCACGGTTGATTTTAGCGCTGTCTTGCGCATTTTAATACTCACACTTAATGCCCTTGGCTTTAAAATTTTCTTCAAAATTTCCATTGGCTTGATGATTTTCAAAAATCCAATCTGAGTTTGACTAATCAGGTGCCTCCTGCGGCACTTGCAAATCATTAATACCTTCTAAATAGAAGATAATATCGAAGATTTAAGCTTACCAGCACTCGCATTCAAAAGTTATTGAAGGCTGATTTCAGAGGTTTTCTAAAATCCAGTGGCTGGATTCATCTGATTTATGCTTAATTTTAATGATTAATTCGACTGTATTTTACTATTAAACCACTGGATTATTAAAATTTCGACTGGATTATTGATCCTTAACTATATGAAAAAAACACTCTTTTGCTTATATCCTCCGGATTTATGGCTGACTCACTGCCAAACCAAGACAAATAATGATTATTCACTATAACTCATTAAACGAGTAGCTTAGAGTTGCCTGGAGGTGGGTGGTTGAAGAGCTGTGATATATTTTAGGAATTTTCAAGATGGGCAAAACCCAAAATTGGCTTTTTGAAAAATGTCGAAATCCGCGGCAACTTTCGAAATTCAAACCTTTCCCCGTCCATAACTGAATAATGGCCAGTAAAAATGTGAAGACGAGAATATCTAGAAGTTAATGGCACCCGAAATCGAAAATTTGGGTCTTCAGTTTTGACCCTCAAAAATGCTTTTTGGCTTAAGCCAAAGCACTGGATTATAGAGGTCAGACCGGTATAATACTATACCAATGTTGAAAAATCTCGAGAACGGCCCCGACAACCTACTGGATTTCAAACTGCTCTGAACTTAAAATTAAAAATCACACCAATCTAATCATATTAATATAATCATATTCAAACTTTGTAAGAGCCGTGATAGTGCCAACCCTTCTTTTTGCATTCTCGAGATCGGCTCCCTCAAATTAAGTTAAATTCTGTCCTTTTAAATTTCCTTATTTATCGATATACTTAAAACTTTTTATCAACTTACAAATTCTATGTGTACATACGTATTGGGGTTTATGTACTCATAGAATTTGTAAGTTGATAAAAAGTTTTAAGTATATCGATAAATAAGGAAATTAAAAAGGACAGAATTTAACTTAATTTGAGGGAGCCGATCTCGAGAATGCAAAAAGAAGGGTTGGGACTATCACGGCTCTTACAAAGTTTGAATATGATTGATTAATATGATTAGATTGGTGTGATTTTTAATTTTAAGTCAGAGCAGTTTGAAATCCAGTAGGTTGTCGAGGCCGTTCTCGAGATTTTTCAACATTGGTATACTATTATACCGGTCTGACCCCTATAATCCAGTGCTTTGGCTTAAGCCAAAAAGCATTTTTTAGGGTCAAAACTGAAGACCCAAATTTTCGATTTCGGGTGCCATTAACTTCTAGATATTCTCGTCTTCACATTTCTACTGGCCATTATTCAGTTATGGACGGGGAAAGGTTTGAATTTCGAAAGTTGCCGCGGATTTCGACATTTTTCAAAAAGCCAATTTTGGGTTTTGCCCATCTTGAAAATTCCTAAAATATATCACAGCTCTTCAACCACCCACCTCCAGGCAACTCTAAGCTACTCGTTTAATGAGTTATAGTGAATAATCATTATTTGTCTTGGTTTGGCAGTGAGTCAGCCATAAATCCGGAGGATATAAGCAAAAGAGTGTTTTTTTCATATAGTTAAGGATCAATAATCCAGTCGAAATTTTAATAATCCAGTGGTTTAATAGTAAAATACAGTCGAATTAATCATTAAAATTAAGCATAAATCAGATGAATCCAGCCACTGGATTTTAGAAAACCTCTGAAATCAGCCTTCAATAACTTTTGAATGCGAGTGCTGGTAAGCTTAAATCTTCGATATTATCTTCTATTTAGAAGGTATTAATGATTTGCAAGTGCCGCAGGAGGCACCTGATTAGTCAAACTCAGATTGGATTTTTGAAAATCATCAAGCCAATGGAAATTTTGAAGAAAATTTTAAAGCCAAGGGCATTAAGTGTGAGTATTAAAATGCGCAAGACAGCGATAAAATCAACCGCGCTAAAGAATTTCTGCAATAAAATAACTATAACTTGAAAATGCTGCTGTAGCAGGCGGATTTTGCAGCATATAATAAAACTTTTGATTTTAAGTAGTATGTGAGAAAGTATATAAATAACAAAAAGCCAAAGAAGATCAAGCACAGCCATAAGAGTAAATCCGTGGTATCATAGCCTCTAGATGTTACTGTTGCTATCGAAGAGCTTAAGGAGAGTGAATAAGCTACGAATCTCAGCTTTGCAAGTGTTTAAAATCAAAATAAAGAACCCTTACCTCAACTCTTTATTAACTATGGCTCGATCATTGGCCATGAGATTCTCATAAAGCACTTCGAAAGTTTCAAGAATTCTTAATATTATTAAAGATCTTGCATTTTGCAAGAAATAGTTACTCGAAACACCCAGTCACTTTTCTCCTTCCTAAGCAATTTTGAGAACGTTAGTGACCAGAAACTAAGCAAGAACTTGTTCTCATTGCTCGTGGATTTAATTTAGAGCAATATTAATTTAGATGAAGACTCAAAGCCACGTATCCTTTTAGCTGCTCTTGGTTATTATATGGGAGAAAGAGTATAAATCGAAGATGAATTAATTCAAGAATCAATCTTATTATTAATTCGCTCACCTAATACGAGACAAGCTCTAGGTTTAGCGAACTTTGTATTCTTTAATTCAGTTGCAGCATTCACTAAACAGCTTGCACCAGTGCAGAAATTGGATTCTAATCTCCCCTATATTATAAAATTAATGGGTTAAACTTGGTAATTATTCGCAGTCGACTCTCAAGTTTAAAAGCTAATACCTACTTCATTCTTTATCTTGAATGTGCCTTTCATGACTCTACTCAAGCAAGACTGTGGCTTGCACTTAATAAGAGACATACCTGTAGAATACACAGAGTACTTCGTAAGAATTTGTGCTCTCTCTTGCTCTCCTACAGTTGAAGCTCTCAAAGATTATATATCAATTACTAGGGCTACTTTCTTACAGAAGTAAGAGGTTATTGATTCAAACACTATGGTTTACTTTATGAAAGGCCTTGCATAAAGGCTGCAGAGCAGAGACGAGCAGTGGGTAGGCAAAGTAGAGCAGTTCAAGAAACTTCAGCAGCAAATCATAGAAGCTTAAATTGAAAAGAATGTGAGTGTGAGCAACAGCATCATTGAAAACTGCCTTAATGGCGACTGCTCTGAATTCAAAGAATTTTACACTTACCCAAAAATATGGAAGCTTTCTCTGATAAAACAATTGTAGATCTACTTCAACTCTTTGAGAACGCTAATATCTCGAACATCTTAGCTCGTGCTTTCAATTCAAAGCCACAGAATGAAAGGTTAAGTGTGAGTAATGACTTAGAAAAGCTGCAGCAAAATCTTGGCTTTAAGTTATATAGTTCTCAAATTTTGTGCATTAACTATATTTGCGAAAACCTGCACGCAAACCATTTAATACATTTTGGTATTGGCAATGGCAAGACCTGATCTGCGTTGCGTTAGCCATTCTTATAGCTCTTAAAACGAAGCTATCCGTAATCATAGTTGGCAAGAATGAGCACTTAGTGCAGAGAGATTATCAACAATTTCAAAAAGTTATTAGTGCAATGAAACTTGATTCAAACCATAATTTCTTTGCAAAAAGTACAGGCATTTATTTTTTCACTCAACCTCAACTCAAGAAACAAATGAAGGCTGCTAAATTCATGAGTGTGTGGCACGATAGCATCGTGCTTATTGATGAATACGACGATTCTCTTCGATGGCTCCGCTGACAACATTATAAACCAACTAAATTTTTACAAGCAAGCAAGAAGTATTATTGGATTTTCAGGAAGCCATCTTTCTCAAGGTGAAGAAAATTGTCTTAGTTTAGCATTGCATAGCACACGTAGTATTCCCTACCCTTGATAAACTGTAAGGAGATAAGAAAACCTAGTTACCAGACTTGCTCATAAGTTCAAATCAAGGAGATTACTTACAAAAAATCAAGGAAATCATAAAGGATTAAGTAGCTGTTTCACCAGTTTTAATAGTGGCTTCAACAAATTACAGTGCTATTGAAATAGGTTTAAAGAAATCCGATTTCGATTTCATTAGTTTCAACCACTCCTAAGCGACTGCAATTGAATATGTGCTTGAAGGCAGGAATCTAATGAGAAATGCAAGCAAAAACTACGGGGTTTACTTGATCAACGAGCCACAGGGGAGAGGAACAGATATCTAAACTAATGATGAAATCGATTAAAATGGTGGTTCATATTTAATCTTTGCTGATGTTTTCTCACAAAGATCTGAAGAATAAATCATTGGTAGAATTGGGAGACTTAACACTAAAGGCAGGTGGCAGCGAGTATTATATAAGCAAGCTTCTAAAGATAGTGCAGAGCAGCTGCTTATAGTTGAAAAGAAAGAGACAGAGCTTATACTTGCTCGCAAGCACAATTAAGTATAATCAATTTTATAAAATCGATTAGAAGCATTGGAAAATTTACTAGAATAAAACCAGGTGCCTTAAGAATAAATTTCTGCAGAGCTTTCAAACGAATAGGAGCAAGATAATATTGTAAGAGAAATCGTTAAACATATTGTATCTCTCACTGAGAAAGCTTACAGTGAAGCAAGCAACCCAGCAGCAGTAGTGAAGCAAGATAATCTTGAAGAAGAAAAGGGGCCTTAATAAATTGAAGAATAAGGTGAATAAAGTAAGTTGGGTTTTTATTAACCTTCTCTCATAGAGCTTATTGAATAGAAGATGAGTTAAAACCTTGTGCTTCAAGATAAACCATTCGAGCAGGTATAGCAATTGGTGCACAGGAGTTTAAAGTGGTAGCACCATGAAATTACTAAGGCTCAAAGCAGAGAGAGATCCAAAAGTAAAAGCAGTTCTGCAAGTTAAAAGAGAAGATTATTGAAAGGTTAACAGAAGCTTGAATTAATCAAAGAATAAAATAAGAATTGAGAGTTGGTTACTCGTCGCAGTGCTAGAGATAAAACATTCACTTGCACTTATACAGAGCTG
>ARYC01017999.1:0-17827 GCA_000711775.1 Oxytricha trifallax
TGTACACATAGAAATTGTAAGTTGATAAAAAGTTTTAAGTATATCGATAAATAAGGAAATTTAAAAGGACAGAATTTAACTTAATTTGAGTCAGCCGATCTCGAGAATGCAAGTACGGTGAAAATGGGAAAAATTCATGATTTTATTTTAAAGCTATACTTGCCAGTCTTATAGAGTTTGACATGCTGATCAAGAATATATGGGTTTGTACCCTGTTGACCGATTAGTTGTAAAGTTTTACCGTTCACACTATTTGTGAGGGGATGCGGTTTTACCTCCACAATTGGATTAAATTTGATTTTTATTAATTAATAATTACTACTTTAATAATTGAACTAATAATGGAAATCAAAAGATGATCAATTTACAATGCCTATCGCACTTTCTTTATTTGCAACGCACCTCGCACCCACTCCACTAACTTCACTGCGCTTTGTGTGCACTTTGAAGAGCACCTCGAATTCTACATTTTCGTGTCTTTAAATGTATGTAAATGCATGTTTTTTATATTTTTTGCTCTCAAAATTGCACTATTTATTAATAAGGATGTTTGTTACACTGGAATAGCATTTTAAATTAAGCTAATGTAACAAAAGTCATTCTTCTTTACTTTTATTAATTCACTTTTATTTCACTACGGCACTCTATAGGGTGCTTATATACACTATTTTTAAAGTGTGCAAGTGCTCAATTTCATTTATATTAGTACTTATTTGCAAAAATATTTGATAACTTTCCTTATTTATTTAGGCTAAAAATTATTCGAAAAAATCAAGCAGACATTTTAATAATTAAGCAATTTTATATGATAACTAAAATTAAATAAATTTATATTAAAATCATATTAATTTTTTCCCTATTTAAAAGTAATTTTTAGAATTCAAGTCAAATTTAAAAGTTGCTAAAATAAATATAGAATAGATAGAAGATTTAGATTTATGGAATTAAATAAAATTAATAATAATAATAATAGTAATAGTAGTAACAGCAATAATAGCAACAGCAATAATAATAATAATAAAATATTAATAATAATAATAATTATATATAATTCATAATATTCTTTCCTTTTGATTTAAAAACTATTGGTTTTTTGTGATTTTTCATAAGAAAATCAGATAATTCTTTAA
Source organism: Oxytricha trifallax (assembly GCA_000711775.1). Classification (NCBI taxonomy): domain Eukaryota; phylum Ciliophora; class Spirotrichea; order Sporadotrichida; family Oxytrichidae; genus Oxytricha; species Oxytricha trifallax. The sequence goes on from ARYC01017999.1 coordinate 1,131, forward strand.
TTTTAAGATTAATACTAAGATATGATTCTAAAAACTGAAAGAGATCTTAGTAATTTTCCCAAATTAAAAAACATTTGTTTGGTTTGGAACAAGTATTTTTCCACTAGTAAGTTTTTTATTAAAACTTTTTTATTTTAAAAAAATCCTCTTTTACCATCATCTCTTTGATGGATTTTATTTAGTACATCTGATAATTTTGATCAGGAAAGTTTTTTGGTTAGGTAAATATTTCTCTTAGATTGAGTTTAGGCTTGGTTTATTTTAAAGAGAATCTCTTATTCTCACATTTATCTCAATCATTATAAAAACAAGTTCACATTCATTATTTCATTTTATTTATTTTTTATATTATAAATTAATTTAATTAATCACTGAATTTATTCTATTTTTCAAAGTCTATAAATTTAAATATTCATTTTACTTATAATTGTATTTTCAGATTTAATTTTGCTTGATAAATTTAATTTATTTTTTAGGATTTTTCCATTTTTAATTTACCTTCAAAAATTTATTAATACTTTGATATTTTTAGAATTTATTATTAAGAAATTAACAATTAGTTTATTTATTCCATTTTAATTTCAAAACTGAATTATTATTAATTAAGAATAATATATAATTTATTTATCAACTGAAATATTTTACTCAAACAGTATTTTCTCATTAATTTCATTATATAGTTAAATTTAAATTTATATTTATTTTCAGATATGGATAAGAAATTTATTAATTTTGAGAAACAAGTTAATTATTAAATTTATTTTTAATTTATTTTATAAGATAATTATTTGTAATTTCTAATTAAAATTTATTTATTTTTATTGATATAGTTCAAATAAGCTGAATAAATATTAATAAATGCATTTATTTATATATAAATTTAAAACAAATAGAGTAATTAATGCTTAAACTTACCATTTTTTACTATTTTTTGCAGGAAAATAAAGTATAGTAAGACTTAGACTCTTTCAAAGAAACTAAAATTTATATATAAAGTGAGATAGTTTAATTTAAAAACTAGGAAGAAACAAAATTATAATAGACATTTATTTTTAATTTATATAGTTTATATTTTATTTAAATCAATTTATATGATTTTATTTTGGGGTGTACAGCGCCAGATCTCTAAGCTGATTACTAAGTAGCAATTAAATAATTCTTGAATTTAAAAGAGTAAAATTGGCCTTATTTTACTAAGAATTAATTTAATATGCATACCCATTATATCACGCCCATCACATCAAGGCGACTGTACTGGAATTTATGCACGGATTCCGGAAGCTCAGTATTATTATATAAATTTAATTTAATTTATATATTAGCCTTATTTGGCTTTATAATTTTATTAATTTGTGCAATTTGCACTACTTTAGTTTTATAATAACAAAAACTCCATTTTTAAAAACTTTTGCTTATTGCTAATAAAGCTTTGCCATTTATATTTGATCTTAATTTTATTTTAAAAAAACATGCAAGGTAAGGTACAGTAGCTTTATTCATTTATTTCATTTAAAATTTAATTCTTTTTAAAATTAGTTCTTAGAATAACCAATTTGCTACACAGTGTGAGTAGCCTAGAGATTGCCCTGAAAACTAAAAAAAGGGTTTTTTGAAATAAACAATTTTTGTTTCTATCATAATTATTTTTGTATTCATTTATTTATTTTTTAATTTATTATTATAACTTTTTAGTTTCTTTTATTTATTATAGCTTACTTTTGCAGTTTGAATATTCAAAATGTTAATAATGAAAATGTTTGAAAAATAAAATAAATCAAAGAGAAAATTATGAAATTATAAAATTAAATTAAATTAAAAGTAAAAATCTTTTACTATTTTCCATTTTATTCTTACTCTTTAGTCTTTATTTTTATTTTACTTTATTTTTGATTAAACTTAATTATTAATAATTTATTAAATTGACTTAGTTTAAATTAGTTAGTAATTTTATACTTGGCAGGATATAAATTAATTTCTTATATTTGATTTTTTTATTTTACTTTTTATTGCCTTTAATTATTTCATTATCAAATTATTTCATTACCATTTTGCTTCTACTATACATTTATGTAAACAACTAAAGTTAACAATAAGTATTTTTAGTAAATTATTCTATATATCCTTTATAGACATGAGCAGTATTAGTAATTAAATTTACTAAAAATTAAAGAACTGTTTTGATAAATTGATATTTAGTAATTTAGTAATAATTTTAGAGTTATTTTACATTAGGTATATTTAAATTAAAATAAAATTTTAGCTTATATTTTTCTCTACTCAACTTTTAATAATAAGATTAAGCAATGATTGTTTCAGATTTGACCTTAATACAATACCCTTGATATTTTTCTTTAAATTTCTTAGTCTTATTTCATAAATCCTTAAGAGATATAGAATCCAAAGCTGCTGTAAGTACATGATAAAAGCAGCGTCTTACCAAATTTTAATTAATTCTGCTAATATTCATTCCCAGTTCTTTCATAAAAGCTGCCCAATAACCTCTATTATAAATTTTAATTTTACAATAAGTCTTACTTTGATTAAGCCCTAGTATTTAAGGGATTCAAGTCTCTATTCTTAATCCAAGAATACATTAATTCAACAGGTGCAATTCTATAGTGATAAGGCCCTAAGAACATTATTGGCAAAGCCAAATCAAGGTACTTATACATAATACTTTGTGATCTATGATAAGGTGCATTATCAAGTAAAATTAAAGTATTTTCTCTCCAACTAGTATCAACTGAATCCAATACATTAACTAGCTTACATAAAAAGTACATAAATGAGTGCTAGTTAGTTCTTCCATGATTCACTGTATAGTACAGCTCTCCTGTACTTGCAACTCCAATAATTAAATTCATTTATTTTAGTCTCTAAGAATTTGTAACTCGATTTTTTACATAAGGAGCAGTCCAACCTCTGTGTCTTTAATCAGTTTAGTTAAGAGTAGATTCATCAATATTGATTATTCTTCTACCCTTACTTAAATGTTCCACGAATTACTGTGCTGCATACTATCTTTACAACTTACTGCTGTTGCTATTATGCAAAGTTGAAATCTACTTTATTTATTTATAAGTCATCATTAATTCATTTTTCAAGAATCTTCTAATCATTTACTTGCTACACCTTAACTATATATTCTTCTGTAAACTTTGCTGTATATCAGAAACCTGCACTGGTTAAGTGTTATACATTAACATATTAACGATATGAGTGCGTGCTCTGCTATGCAATTTCTTATACTTGCTTCTATTGATTTATTTTAGATTCCAGAATTAAGCTTTCTTAACTGGGCTTCTTAAGTACCTTCTTAATTTATAGTGTGAAATGCCAAGTCTATCCATTATTTAGAAATAAGTTAACTTTTCTGAAACTCTTAATCTAAGTGATTCCTCTGCAAGTTTAAGTTCTTTCTCTTACAATTATTTCTCTTTCCTTAATTACTTTTGTAGTCTACGAGGAACTATTGCATCATATTGTGTGTGCTAACCAAAAATTGGAATTTAATCTTTGACTTTATGATTTTCAATAACTTTAGCTTCTAGAGCTTTGAAATCAAAATCTTAAGCACTACCCATCATACTCTAGGGTTCTAAATCCGATTTCTTATACTCAGTGTAAAGCTTTAGCACTAGCTAACCAAGAGTCTAAATTTAACTATCATTAAGTAATGATTCTTTAGCTCCTTTTTTACTACTTTCTCTATACTTTTCTTTTGGATCTATGATAAATCCATTGATTTCAAACTCTGAAATTTCATCTCGAATTTCATTGAATAATTAAATCATATCCTTTTCACTCACTTCCTCTATACTCACATCTGCAAGAGTTATGTTCCTCTAGTAAAGCAAATTAGTTGTTAAGTATTCTGCATAATCTTTAGAATCTTCAAAACCACTAGAAGAGCTCTGCTCTTCACTTGAACTATTGCCATCATAATCTTTATCTTCTAACCTAAAGAATTCTGACAGTCTAGACTGTCGTTTTTTAGAATATGATTCCATCAATGGATTCTTAAATTTAATTATAATGAATTGTGTTGGTGCTGGTAAGAATTCCGCTAGCGGAAATTGGATCGTGCTGGTAAGATTTCATTATAATGAAAAGCACTCTCTGATTTTAGTAACGGTAGTGTCTTCCTGAATCAAAATTGGCCTATATAAAATGGTTTAAGGCACCTTAATTTTAAAGTTTAATGAACCAATAGCAACTTACTGGCATCAATGTTTCAGAACTCGCCCAGAAGTGCAAAAGTAAGAAAGAGCTATACAACTTTCTTGCAAGACTGCCACGCTTTCTTACCAAAAGCGGACTCCACCAACATTTATTTACTTAAGTAAATCATAAGAGCAGAGAAAGACGTAACCCCTAGCTTAACCCTGTAATGTTAATATAGTACGTAAGAAGAGACGCAGTTAAAGTGTCAGCAGTGCCTCAAATCGATGGACTTACAGTTCAAGACTTTCTCGATTATGCAAGAAGGTCTTCAAGACTGCTGCAATACTTGCCTGAAGAACGAGATTGGGTCCACCTTGACAGATAATGGATCTGCGATTTGCTCTTCACCTTAGACACCGACGGTGTCTCCCAGATGATTCATGATGCAATGCTCTAACGAAGAGAAAAGCTCGAGTAAAATAGATATCTCGTTATAGAATGAGACCCGAGGTCGTGGACGCTCTCAGCAGATGCCTTAACTTTAGCAGTAAGTTTACTCTCTCTTAATTTCTTGTGTAGCTGAGCGAGGTAAGGCTGAGAATCTCGTTAAGGATTCATCTAAAAGAAAGAGAACCCGTGAATAGTTAGAGGAGGTAAAGGATTATGAAGATGCTTTGAAATAAGATAAGCAGGAATTCTTGCAGTAAACTAAAAAGTTGAAGCAATAACATGATAATATGGAAAGTGAGTTGCTTGACTTACGCAAGATGAAAGAGCAGTTTATGCAAGATGGTAACCTGTAGAACATGCAAAATCAATCTCCAAACATGAGACAATGAGTGCTGCTGCTTCTATTCCTCCACGATTCTCTATATGCTATTAATAGAAAAAACATGAATATGGTGAATTTCTTTAAAAAATTAAGATAAATCTCATATTCTTAATCTTGGTTTTCTCTCTGAATTTCTATGGCTTATGTCGCTTTTAAAGTGCCTTCTCTCACTAGAAGCTGCCTTCAACCAACTTTGCATTGTCTCTTCACTCTCTGGCAGCTCTGTATAAGTGCAAGTGAATGTTTTATCTCTAGCACTGCGACGAGTAACCAACTCTCAAGTCTTATTTTATTCTTTGATTAATTCAAGCTTCTGTTAACCTTTCAATAATCTTCTCTTTGAACTTGCAGAACTGCTTTTACTTTTGGATCTCTCTCTGCTTTGAGCCTTAGTAATTTCATGGTGCTACCACTTTAAACTCCTGTGCACCAATTGCTATACCTGCTCGAATGGTTTATCTTGAAGCACAAGGTTTTAACTCATCTTCTATTCAATAAGCTCTATGAGAGAAGGTTAATAAAAACCCAACTTACTTTATTCACCTTATTCTTCAATTTATTAAGGCCCCTTTTCTTCTTCAAGATTATCTTGCTTCATACTGCTGCTGGGTTGCTTGCTTCACTGTAAGCTTTCTCAGTGAGAGATACAATATGTTGAACGATTCTCTTACAATATTATCTTGCTCCTATTCATTTGAAAGCTCTGCAGAAATTTATTCTTAAGGCACCTGGTTTTATTCAAGAAAATTTTCATTGCTTCTAATAGATTTTATAAATTGATTATACTTAATTGTGCTTGCGAGCAAGTATAAGCTCTATCTCTTTCATTTCAACTATAAGCAACTGCTCTGCACTATCTTTAGAAACTTGCTTATATAATAATCGCTGCCACCTGCCTTTAGTGTTAAGTCTCCCAATTCTACCAATGATTTATTCTTCAGATCATTGTGAGAAAACATCAGCAATAATTAAATATGAACCACCATTTTAATCGATTTCATCATTAGTTTAGATATCTGTTCCTCTCCCCTGTGGCTCGTTGAGCAAGTAAACCCCGTAGTTTTTGCTTGCATTTCTCATTAAATACCTGCCTTCAAGCACAGATTCAATTGCAGTCGCTTAGGAGTGGCTGAAACTAATGAAATCAAAATCGGATTTCTTTAAACCTATTTCAATAGCACTGTAATTTGTTGAAGCCACAATTAAAACTGGTGAAACAGCTACTTAATCCGTTATGATTTCCTTGATTCTTTGTAAGTAATCTCCTTGATTTGAACTTACCAGCAAGTCTGGTAACTAAGTTTCTTATCTCCTTACAGTTTATCAAGGGTAGGGAATACTACAGGTGTGCTATGCAAAGCTAAACTAAGACAATTTTCTTCACCTAAAGAAAGATGACTTCCTGAAAATCCAATAATACTTCTTGCTTGCTTGTAAAAATTTAGTTGATTTATAATGTTGTCAGCGGAGCCATCGAGAGAATCCAGTCGTATTCATCAATAAGCACGATGCTATCGTGCCACACACTCATGAATTTAGCAGCCTTCATTTGTTTCTTGAGTTGAGGTTGAGTGAAAAAATAAATGCCTGTACTTTTTGCAAAGAAATTATGGTTTGAATCAAGTTTCATTGCACTAATAACTTTTTGAAATTGTTGATAATCTCTCTGCACTAAGTGCTCATTCTTGCCAACTATGATTACGGATAGCTTCGTTTTAAGAGCTATAAGAATGGCTAACGCAACGCAGATCAAGGTCTTGCCATTACCAATACCAAAATGTATTAAATGGTTTGCGTGCAAGTTTTCGCAAATATAGTTAATGCACAAAATTTGAGAACTATATAACTTAAAGCCAAGATTTTGCTGCAGCTTTTCTAAGTCATAACTCACACCTAACCTTTCATTCCGTGGCTATGAATTGAAAGCACGAGCTAAGATGTGCGAGATATTAGCATTCTCAAAGAGTTGAAGTAAATCTACAATTGTTTTATCAGAGAAAGCATCCATATTTTTGGGTAAGTGTAAAATTCTTTGAATTTCAGAGCAGTCGCCATTAAGGCAATTTTCAATAATGCTGTTGCTCACACTCACATTCTTTTCAATTTAAACTTCTATGATTTGCTGCTGAAGCTTCTTGAACTACTCTACTTTGCCTACCCACTACTCGTCTCTGCTCTGCAGCCTTTATGCAAGGCCTTTCATAAAGTAAACCATAATGTTTGAATCAATAACCTCTTACTTCTGTAAGAAAGTAGCCCTAGTAATTGATATATAATCTTTGAGAGCTTCAACTGTAGGAGAGCAAGAGAGCACAAATTCTTACGAAGTACTCTGTGTATTCTACAGGTATGTCTCTTATTAAGTGCAAGCCACAGTCTTGCTTGAGTAGAGTCATGAAAGGCAATTCAAGATAAAGAATGAAGTAGGTATTAGCTTTTAAACTTGAGAGTCGACTGCGAATAATTACCAAGTTTAACCCATTAATGGTATAATATAGGGGAGAGTAGAATCCAATTTCTGCACTGGTGCAAGCTGTTTAGTGAATGCTGCAACTGAATTAAAGAATACAAAGTTCGCTAAACCTAGAGCTTGTCTCGTATTAGGTGAGCGTATTAATAATAAGATTGATTCTTGAATTAATTCATCTTCAATTTATACTCTTTCTCCCATATAATAACCAAGAGCAGCTAAAAAAATACGTGGCTTTGAGTCTTCATCTAAATTATTATTGCTCTAAATCAAATCCACAAGCAATGAGAACAAGTTCTCGCTTAGTTTCTGGTCACTAACGTTCTCAAAATTGCTTAGGAAGGAGAAAAGTGACTGGGTGTTTCGAGTAACTATTTCTTGCAAAATGCAAGTCCTTTAATAATATTTAGAATTTTGAAACTTTCGAAGTGCTTTATGAGAATCTCATGGCCAATGATCGAGCCATAGTTAATAAAGAGTTGAGGTAAGGGTTCTTTATTTTGATTTTAAACACTTGCAAAGCTGAGATTCGTAGCTTATTCACTCTCCTTAAGCTCTTCGATAGCAACAGTAACATCTAGAGGCTATGATACCACGGATTTACTCTTATGGCTGTGCTTGATCTTCTTTGGCTTTATTTATATACTTTCTCACATACTACTTAAAATCAAAAGTTTTATTATAAGCTGCAAAATCCGCCTGCTACAGCAGCATTTTCAAGTTATAGCTATTTTATTGCAGAATATCTTTAGCGCGGTTGATTTTAGCGCTGTCTTGCGCATTTTTATACTCACACTTAATGCCCTTGGCTTTAAAATTTTCTTCAAAATTTCCATTGGCTTGATGATTTTCAAAAATCCAATCTGAGTTTGACTAATCAGGTGCCTCCTGCGGCACTTGCAAATCATTAATACCTTCTAAATAGAAGATAATATCGAAGATTTAAGCTTACCAGCACTCGCATCAAAAGTTATTGAAGGCTGATTTCAGAGGTTTTCTAAAATCCAGTGGCTGGATTCATCTGATTTATGCTTAATTTTAATGATTAATTCGACTGTATTTTACTATTAAACCACTGGATTATTAAAATTTCGACTGGATTATTGATCCTTAACTATATGAAAAAAACACTCTTTTGCTTATATCCTCCGGATTTATGGCTGACTCACTGCCAAACCAAGACAAATAATGATTATTCACTATAACTCATTTAAACGAGTAGCTTAGAGTTGCCTGGAGGTGGGTGGTTGAAGAGCTGTGATATATTTTAGGAATTTTCAAGATGGGCAAAACCCAAAATTGGCTTTTTGAAAAATGTCGAAATCCGCGGCAACTTTCGAAATTCAAACCTTTCCCCGTCCATAACTGAATAATGGCCAGTAGAAATGTGAAGACGAGAATATCTAGAAGTTAATGGCACCCGAAATCGAAAATTTGGGTCTTCAGTTTTGACCCTAAAAAATGCTTTTTGGCTTAAGCCAAAGCACTGGATTATAGGGGTCAGACCGGTATAATAGTATACCAATGTTGAAAAATCTCGAGAACGGCCTCGACAACCTACTGGATTTCAAACTGCTCTGAACTTAAAATTAAAAATCACACCAATCTAATCATATTAATCTAATCATATTCATACTTTGTAAGAGCCGTGATAGTGCCAGCCCTTCTTTTTGCATTCTCGAGATCGGCTCCCTCAAATTAAGTTAAATTCTGTCTTTTAAATTTCCTTATTTATCGATATACTTAAAACTTTTTATCAACTTACAAATTCTATGTGTACATACGTATTGGGGTTTATGTACTCATAGAATTTGTAAGTTGATAAAAAGTTTTAAGTATATCGATAAATAAGGAAATTAAAAAGGACAGAATTTAACTTAATTTGAGGGAGCCGATCTCGAGAATGCAAAAAGAAGGGTTGGGACTATCACGGCTCTTACAAAGTTTGAATATGATTATATTAATATGATTAGATTAGTGTGATTTTTAATTTTAAGTTCAGAGCAGTTTGAAATCCAGTAGGTTGTCGGGGCCGTTCTCGAGATTTTTCAACATTGGTATACTATTATACCGGTCTGACCCCTATAATCCAGTGCTTTGGCTTAAGCCAAAAAGCATTTTTTAGGGTCAAAACTGAAGACCCAAATTTTCGATTTCGGGTGCCATTAACTTCTAGATATTCTCGTCTTCACATTTCTACTGGCCATTATTCAGTTATGGACGGGGAAAGGTTTGAATTTCGAAAGTTGCCGCGGATTTCGACATTTTTCAAAAAGCCAATTTTGGGTTTTGCCCATCTTGAAAATTCCTAAAATATATCACAGCTCTTCAACCACCCACCTCCAGGCAACTCTAAGCTACTCGTTAATGAGTTATAGTGAATAATCATTATTTGTCTTGGTTTGGCAGTGAGTCAGCCATAAATCCGGAGGATATAAGCAAAAGAGTGTTTTTTTCATATAGTTAAGGATCAATAATCCAGTCGAAATTTTAATAATCCAGTGGTTTAATAGTAAAATACAGTCGAATTAATCATTAAAATTAAGCATAAATCAGATGAATCCAGCCACTGGATTTTAGAAAACCTCTGAAATCAGCCTTCAATAACTTTTGAATGCGAGTGCTGGTAAGCTTAAATCTTCGATATTATCTTCTATTTAGAAGGTATAAATGATTTGCAAGTGCCGCAGGAGGCACCCGATTAGTCAAGCTCAGATTGGATTTTTGAAAATCATCAAGCCAATGGAAATTTTGAAGAAAATTTTAAAGCCAAGGGCATTAAGTTTGAGTATTAAAATGCGCAAGACAGCGCTAAAATCAACCGTGCTAAAGAATTTCTGCAATAAAATAACTATAACTTGAAAATGCTGCTGTAGCAGGCGGATTTTGCAGCTTATAATAAAACTTTTGATTTTAAGTAGTATGTGAGAAAGTATATAAATAACAAAAAGCCAAAGAAGATCAAGCACAGCCATAAGAGTAAATCCGTGGTATCATAGCCTCTAGATGTTACTGTTGCTATCGAAGAGCTTAAGGAGAGTGAATAAGCTACGAATCTCAGCTTTGCAAGTGTTTAAAATCAAAATAAAGAACCCTTACCTCAACTCTTTATTAACTATGGCTCGATCATTGGCCATGAGATTCTCATAAAGCACTTCGAAAGTTTCAAGAATTCTTAATATTATTAAAGATCTTGCATTTTGCAAGAAATAGTTACTCGAAACACCCAGTCACTTTTCTCCTTCCTAAGCAATTTTGAGAACGTTAGTGACCAGAAACTAAGCAAGAACTTGTTCTCATTGCTCGTGGATTTAATTTAGAGCAATATTAATTTAGATGAAGACTCAAAGCCACGTATCCTTTTAGCTGCTCTTGGTTATTATATGGGAGAAAGAGTATAAATCGAAGATGAATTAATTCAAGAATCAATCTTATTATTAATTCGCTCACCTAATACGAGACAAGCTCTAGGTTTAGCGAACTTTGTACTCTTTAATTCAGTTGCAGCATTCACTAAACAGCTTGCACCAGTGCAGAAATTGGATTCTACTCTCCCCTATATTATACAATTAATGGGTTAAACTGGGTAATTATTCGCAGTCGACTCTCAAGTTTAAAAGCTAATACCTACTTCATTCTTTATCTTGAATGTGCCTTTCATGACTCTACTCAAGCAAGACTGTGGCTTGCACTTAATAAGAGACATACCTGTAGAATACACAGAGTACTTCGTAAGAATTTGTGCTCTCTCTTGCTCTCCTACAGTTGAAGCACTCAAAGATTATATATCAATTACTAGGGCTACTTTCTTACAGAAGTAAGAGGTTATTGGTTCAAACACTATGGTTTACTTTATGAAAGGCTTTGCATAAAGGCTGCAGAGCAGAGACGAGCAGTGGGTAGGCAAAGTAGAGCAGTTCAAGAAGCTTCAGCAGCAAATCATAGAAGCTTAAATTGAAAAGAATGTGAGTGTGAGCAACAGCATTATTGAAAATTGCCTTAATGGCGACTGCTCTGAAATTTAAAGAATTTTACACTTACCCAAAAATATGGAAGCTTTCTCTGATAAAACAATTGTAGATCTACTTCAACTCTTTGAGAACGCTAATATCTCGAACATCTTAGCTCGTGCTTTCAATTCAAAGCCACAGAATGAAAGGTTAAGTGTGAGTTATGACTTAGAAAAGCTGCAGCAAAATCTTGGCTTTAAGTTATATAGTTCTCAAATTTTGTGCATTAACTATATTTGCGAAAACTTGCACGCAAACCATTTAATACATTTTGGTATTGGCAATGGCAAGACCTTTATCTGCGTTGCGTTAGCCATTCTTATAGCTCTTAAAACGAAGCTATCCGTAATCATAGTTGGCAAGAATGAGCACTTAGTGCAGAGAGATTATCAAAAATTTCAAAAAGTTATTAGTGCAATGGAACTTGATTCAAACCATAATTTCTTTGCAAAAAGTACAGGCATTTATTTTTCACTCAACCACAACTCAAGAAATGAATGAAGGCTGCTAAATTCATGAGTGTGTGGCACGATAGCATCGTGCTTGTTGATGAATACGACTGGATTCTCTTCGATGGCTCCGCTGACAACATTATAAACCAACTAAATTTTTACAAGCAAGCAAGAAGTATTATTGGATTTTCAGGAAGCCATCTTTCTTAAGGTGAAGAAAATTGTCTTAGTTTAGCATTGCATAGCACACCTGTAGTATTCCCTACCCTTGATAAACTGTAAGGAAATAAGAAAACTTAGTTACCAGACTTGCTCATAAGTTCAAATCAAGGAGATTACTTACAAAGAATCAAGGAAATCATAACGGATTAAGTAGCTGTTTCACCAGTTTTAATTGTGGCTTCAACAAATTACAGTGCTATTGAAATAGGTTTAAAGAAATCCGATTTTGATTTCATTAGTTTCAACCACTCCTAAGCGACTGCAATTGAATCTGTGCTTGAAGGCAGGTATCTAATGAGAAATGCAAGCAAAAACTACGGGGTTTACTTGCTCAACGAGGCACAGGGGAGAGGAACAGATATCTAAACTAATGATGAAATCGATTAAAATGGTGGTTCATATTTAATCATTGCTGATGTTTTCTCACAAAGATCTGAAGAATAAATCATTGGTAGAATTGGGAGACTTAACACTAAAGGCAGGTGGCAGCGAGTATTATATAAGCAAGCTTCAAGATAGTGCAGAGCAGCTGCTTATAGTTGAAAAGAAAGAGATAGAGCTTATACTTGCTCGCAAGCACAATTAAGTATAATCAATTTTATAAAATCTATTAGAAGCAATGGAAAATTTTATTGAATAAAACCAGGTGCCTTAAGAATAAATTTCTGCAGAGCTTTCAAATGAATAGGAGCAAGATAATATTGTAAGAGAAATCGTTCAACATATTGTATCTCTCACTGAGAAAGCTTACAGTGAAGCAAGCAACCCAGCAGCAGTAGTGAAGCAAGATAATCTTGAAGAAGAAAAGGGGCCTTAATATAAATTGAAGAATAAGGTGAATAAAGTAAGTTGGGTTTTTATTAACCTTCTCTCATAGAGCTTATTGAATAGAAGATGAGTTAAAACCTTGTGCTTCAAGATAAACCATTCGAGCAGGTATAGCAATTGGTGCACAGGAGTTTAAAGTGGTAGCACCATGAAATTACTAAGGCTCAAAGCAGAGAGAGATCCAAAAGTAAAAGCAGTTCTGCAAGTTAAAAGAGAAGATTATTGAAAGGTTAACAGAAGCTTGAATTAATCAAAGAATAAAATAAGAATTGAGAGTTGGTTACTCGTCGCAGTGCTAGAGATAAAACATTCACTTGCACTTATACAGAGCTGCCAGAGAACGAAGAGACAATGGAAAGATGGTTGAAGGCTGCCTCGAGTGAGAGAAGGCACTTTAAAAGCGACATAAACCATAGAAATTCAGAGAGAAAACCAAGATTAAGAATATGAGATTTATCTTAATTTTTAAAGAAATTCACCATATTCAAGTCTTTGCTATTAATAGCATATAGAGAATCGTGGAGGAATAGAAGCAGCAACACTCATTGTCTCACGTTTGGAGACTGATTTTGCATATTCTGCAGGTTACCATCTTGCATAAACTGCTCTTTCATCTTGCGTAAGTCAAGCAACTCACTTTCCATATTATCATGTTATTGCTTCAACTTTTTAGTTTACTGCAAGAATTCCTGCTTATCTTATTTCAAAGCATCTTCATAATCCTTTACCTCCTCTAACTATTCACGGGTTCTCTTTCTTTTAGATGAATCCTTAACGAGATTCTCAGCCTTACCTCGCTCAGCTACACAAGAAATTAAGAGAGAGTAAACTTACTGCTAAAGTTAAGGCATCTGCTGAGAGCGTCCACGAACTCGGGTCTCATTTCTATAACGAGATCTCTGTTTTACTCTAGCTTCTTCGTTAGAGCATTGCATCATGAATCATCTGGGAGACACCGTCGGTGTCTAGGGTGAAGAGCAAGTCGCAGATCCATTATCTGTCAAGGTGGACCCAATCTCGTTCTTCAGGCAAGTATTGCAGCAGTCTTGAAGACCTTCTTGCATAATCGAGAAAGTCTTGAACTGTAAGTCCATCGATTTGAGGCACTGCTGACACTTTAACTGCGTCTCTTCTTACGTACTATATTAACAGTTACAGGATTAAGCTAGGGGTTACGTCTTTCTCTGCTCTTATGATTTACTTAAGGAAATAAATGTTGGTGGAGTCCGCTTTTGGTAAGAAAGCGTGGCAGTCTTGGGCAAGAAAGTTGTATAGCTCTTTCTTACTTTTGCACTTCTGGGCGAGTTCTGAAACATTGATACCAGCAAGTTACTATTGGTTCATTAAACTTTAAAATTAAGGTGCCTTAAGCCATTTTATATAGGTCAATTTCGATTCAGGAAGACACTACCGTTACTAAAATCAGAGAGTGCTTTCATAATAATGAAATCGTACCAGCACGATCCAATTTCCGCTAGCGGAATTCCTACCAGCACCAGCAGAATTCATTTTTAGGAAAATGATATTATTTGGAATTAATTCAGCTAAGGATTCCAAAAGTTATAAGCAATTTATAGACTCTATAAATCTTTAGAAGTAGAATTCGTGATATTCAGGTAAAAATAAGCGATCTCAATTAAACCAAGATATATTTTAAGTTAACTAATCATATTTAAATCTAGCTTATAATTTATCATAATTATGATTTGAAGAATGAAAATATTCATTGTTGGAGTTAATATAAATCAATAAAGAAATAGAAACGTATAAGAATTCTTTAATAAAAAGCTTTCATTTTTAGACTTATGGTAATTATACATTTAGAAAAACTTATGTATTTATTATCAATTAAAACTTTAAAGTTTATTATAAGCAAAAATTCATTCCTAATTTCAAATATTTAATTATTAACTTTGCAGTAAAATTTATTTACAATCTAAATTCTTATAATGATTGATATGCATCACCTTAAATCCAAAGTTATTAATTCTACTAAGTTCAATTATTTCCATAGTTTTAGCTTAACTGTTATTAATTTAATTATTGCTAGAAAATAGTTAATCATTGCATAGAGATTTGAAAGTGCAATTAATATTAAATTTTGGCACTCTTAATCTTCCTTATTTTTAGGTTAATTATGGATACTAAAATTAGAATCTGTAAAATTAATTAAAATTAACACTTAAATATTAAGCCAAGATAAATTACTACTTTTATTTATTAAATTATTGAAAATATTTTTATTATAAATCACCTCAATAAACTTAAATCCAAGTGATTTTAGCATTTGCTTGAAATGTATATATTGGTGATTCAATTAAATTCTTTGGATTTATTTTAAGAAAATAATTCATTAGACTATAAATAAAATTTAAATAACTTATTCAAATTTAAATAGAAATTGTTTTATTACTTAACATATAGTCAAGTAAATATAAATTAGAATTAAATACAAATTTAAATTAATTCCTTATACTAATATAATTAAATATAGTTACGGTAAGTATTTCTTTTTAATTTGAATCAAAACTGTCAAATATTTCATTAAAAAAGTAGTTAAAGTTTCAAATATTCAAATAAGTTTGAATGGATTTAATATGTAATATATAATTTACCTGGATTAAAAATTATCAAATTTTGATTTCTGTAAAAACCTAAATTTACACTTATTGAAATTTAAATATTCAAGTATGCATGATTATATTAAGTTTGATTTAATTTATTTAATACATTCTCTTAGATTTACACAAAATCAATATCATTTTTATAAAAGTAAAATAATTATTATCTAACTTGAATATTCAAGATTTTTTATATTTCTAAAATTATCATATACTTTCAAGATTAAAGATAAATTTCCATTAAAATAGGATAAAATATGTTACTATCAATTTATATATACCATATTTTCAATTTATAATTATCATATATAAAGCTTATTCTTGAATAATTTGATTTTTAAATTGAAAATCCATTAATTATATATATAAAGAATCAATATATTTGTAATTTATATTGATAGTTTTGTTTTTAAACAAAAAATATCCATAATCCTTTGGCTTAACTTACTGATTTATTAATTTAATTTCATTATTTTATATACTTTGAATATTCAAAATCTTTTAAGTTTAAAAATAAAATAAGAATAAAGACTTTGAATTTCATAGAAATTAACTGATTTTTATGTTTAATTTTTATTTAAATTGACAATATTTAATTTAAATTTAATTATCTATAAATAACTTTGACTTTATATATATTTTAGAATCTATTTACTAACTTATTATAAATTTTATGAGATAGAGATATTGTAAAATTTATTGATATAATAAGGAATATTTTGTCTCAATAGTTCCAGAGTTTGTAACAAACATTTTATTTATAAATTTATAATTAATTCTAAATATATAAATTATATATTCTCTAAAATTATACTTGAAAAAAATAAGAATATTATACGTACTATTTTTTCCTCATTTTGTAGTGAAAATAATCTAAATTATTATTTTTAGAATAAAATATACAATAAATTATTAATATTTACTAATAATTGTAAGATATAGATTTATTATAAGCGAGATTTTTATGACATAAAAGAAAAATATATTTAATAATTATTAAGTTAAAATATAAAATACTTAATTATCAAACTATTTTAATGTAAATTTCTTATATAAAATTCTTAAAAATTTTCTATTTATTGTAAAACTGATAAATAT
>ARYC01018000.1:0-16121 GCA_000711775.1 Oxytricha trifallax
TTTTGAAAATGACTATATATCTGGTGTTCCAGTGTCACACTCTTGCTCAGGAGCCCAAATTTAGTAGATTTGCATAATTCCAGGTAATCTCATGAATTTCCATGACCATCTTTTGATGTTCTCAAAAACCCAAAAATGAAGGGCTAAGGGTTATATAAGGAAATTGATGAAAATTGCTAAAATGCATATTTTACTTATATCTTTGCGCGTTTTGAAGATAAATCAATTCTGATTTTATATTCGTGTTCTGCGAGGTCTTAAAAACCAGAATCATTATACTCGGATGTTTTTTGGAAATATGAAATGGAAGTTTTATTTTGCCGGGGAAAGGTTCGGTCCTGGACAAATTTTTGAAAACCGAAAAATTGACAAAATGACCCCCCTATAACTTTTGAAAATGACTATATATTTGGTGTTCCAGTGTCACACTCTTGTCCAGGAGCCCAAATTTAGTGGATTTGCTGAATTCCAGGTCACCTCATGAATTTCCATTACCATGTTTTGAGGCCCTCAAAAACCCAAAAATGAAGAGTCAAGGGTTATATAAGGAAATTGCTGAAAATAGCTTATTTTGCTTATATCTTTGCGCGTTTTGAAGATAAATTGATTTTGATTCGATATTCGTGCTCAGCGAGGTCAAAATGACCAGAATCGACATTCTCGGGTGTTTTTAGGAAGTATGAATTCGAGACTGCATGTTGGCGGGGAAGAGTTCGGCCCAGGACAAATTTTGAAAAAGGCAAAAATGGACAAATGACCCCCCTATAACTTTTGAAAATGACTATATATCTGGTGTTCCAGTGTCACACTCTTGTCCAGGAGCCCAAATTTAGGGGATTTGCTTAATTCCAGGTCACCTCTTGAATTTCCGTGACCATCTTTTGAGGCCCTCAAAAACCCAAAAATGAACAGTCAAGGGTTATATAAGGAAATTGCTAAAAATAGCTTATTTTGCTTATATCTTTTCGCGTTTTGAAGATAAATCGATTCTAAATCGATATTCGTGCTCAGCGAGGTCAAAATAACCAGAATCAATATTTTCGGGAGTTTTTAGGAAGTATGAATTTGAGAGTGCATGTTGGCGGGGAAGAGTTCGGCCCAGGACGAATTTTGAAAAAGCAAAAATGGACAAAATGACCCCCCTATAACTTTTGAAAATGACTATATATCTGGTGTTCCAGTGTCACACTCTTGTTCAGGAGACCAAATTTAGTCGATTTGCTTAATTCCAGGTCACCTCTTAAATTTCCGTGACCATCTTTTGAGGCCCTCAAAAACCCAAAAATGAACAGTCAAGGGTTATATAAGGAAACTGCTGAAAATAGCTTATTTTGCTTATATCTTTTCGCGTTTTGAAGATAAATCGATTCTAATTCGATATTCGTGCTCAGCGAGGTGAAATAACCAGAATCGATGTTTTCGGGAGTTTTTAGGAAGTATGAATTCGAGACTGCATGTGGGAGGAAGAGTTCGGCCCAGGACAAATTTTGAAAAAGGCAAAAATGGACAAAATGACCCCCCTATAACTTTTGAAAATGACTATATATCTGGTGTTCCAGTGTCACACTCTTGTTCAGGAGACCAAATTTAGTCGATTTGCTTAATTCCAGGTCACCTCTTAAATTTCCGTGACCATCTTTTGAGGCCCTCAAAAACCCAAAAATGAACAGTCAAGGGTTATATAAGGAAACTGCTGAAAATAGCTTATTTTGCTTATATCTTTTCGCGTTTTGAAGATAAATCGATTCTAATTCGATATTCGTGCTCAGCGAGGTGAAAATAACCAGAATCGATGTTTTCGGGAGTTTTTAGGAAGTATGAATTCGAGACTGCATGTGGGAGGAAGAGTTCGGCCCAGGACAAATTTTGAAAAAGGCAAAAATGGACAAAATGACCCCCCTATAACTTTTGAAAATGACTATATATCTGGTGTTCCAGTGTCACACTCTTGCTCAGGAGCCCAAATTTAGTGGATTTGCTTAATTCCAGGTCATCTCTTCAATTTCCGTAACCATCTTTTGAGGTCCTCAAAATCCCAAAAATGAAGGGCTAAGGGTTATATAAGGAAATTGCTGAAAATAGCTTATTTTGCTTATATCTTTTCGCGTTTTGAAGATAAATCGATTCTAATTCGATATTCGTGCTCAGCGAGGTGAAAATAACCAGAATCGATGTTTTCGGGAGTTTTTAGGAAGTATGAATTCGAGACTGCATGTGGGAGGAAGAGTTCGGCCCAGGACAAATTTTGAAAAAGGCAAAAATGGACAAAATGACCCCCCTATAACTTTTGAAAATGACTATATATCTGGTGGTGTTCCAGTGTCACACTCTTGTCCAGGAGCCCAAATTTAGGGGATTTGCTTAATTCCAGGTCACCTCTTGAATTTCCGTGACCATCTTTTGAGGCCCTCAAAAACCCAAAAATGAACAGTCAAGGGTTATATAAGGAAATTGCTGAAAAATCTTGTTATTTTGCTTATATCTTTTCGCGTTTTGAAGATAAATCGATTCTAATTCGATATTCGTGCTCAGCGAGGTGAAAATAACCAGAATCGATGTTTTCGGGAGTTTTTAGGAAGTATGAATTCGAGACTGCATGTGGGAGGAAGAGTTCGGCCCAGGACAAATTTTGAAAAAGGCAAAAATGGACAAAATGACCCCCCTATAACTTTTGAAAATGACTATTATCTGGTGTTCCAGTGTCACACTCTTGTCCAGGAGCCCAAATTTAGGGGATTTGCTTAATTCCAGGTCACCTCTTGAATTTCCGTGACCATCTTTTGAGGCCCTCAAAAACCCAAAAATGAACAGTCAAGGGTTATATAAGGAAATTGCTGAAAATAGGCTTATTTTGCTTATATCTTTTCGCGTTTTGAAGATAAATCGATTCTAATTCGATATTCGTGCTCAGCGAGGTGAAAATAACCAGAATCGATGTTTTCGGGAGTTTTTAGGAAGTATGAATTCGAGACTGCATGTGGGAGGAAGAGTTCGGCCCAGGACAAATTTTGAAAAAGGCAAAAATGGACAAAATGACCCCCCTATAACTTATGAAAATGACTATATATCTGGTGTTCCAGTGTCACACTCTTGTTCAGGAGACCAAATTTAGTCGATTTGCTTAATTCCAGGTCACCTCTTAAATTTCCGTGACCATCTTTTGAGGCCCTCAAAAACCCAAAAATGAACAGTCAAGGGTTATATAAGGAAACTGCTGAAAATAGCTTATTTTGCTTATATCTTTTCGCGTTTTGAAGATAAATCGATTCTAATTCGATATTCGTGCTCAGCGAGGTGAAAATAACCAGAATCGATGTTTTCGGGAGTTTTTAGGAAGTATGAATTCGAGACTGCATGTGGGAGGAAGAGTTCGGCCCAGGACAAATTTTGAAAAAGGCAAAAATGGACAAAATGACCCCCCTATAACTTTTGAAAATGACTATATATCTGGTGTTCCAGTGTCACACTCTTGTTCAGGAGACCAAATTTAGTCGATTTGCTTAATTCCAGGTCACCTCTTAAATTTCCGTGACCATCTTTTGAGGCCCTCAAAAACCCAAAAATGAACAGTCAAGGGTTATATAAGGAAACTGCTGAAAATAGCTTATTTTGCTTATATCTTTTCGCGTTTTGAAGATAAATCGATTCTAATTCGATATTCGTGCTCAGCGAGGTGAAAATAACCAGAATCGATATTTTCGGGAGTTTTTAGGAAGTATGAATTCGAGACTGCACGTGGGAGGAAGAGTTCGGCCCAGGACAAATTTTGAAAAAGACAAAAATGGACAAAATGACCCCCCTATAACTTTTGAAAATGACTATATATCTGGTGTTCCACTGTCACACTCTTGTCCAGGAGCCCAAATTTAGGGGATTTGCTTAATTCCAGGTCACCTCATGAATTTCCGTGACCATCTTTTGAGGCCCTCAAAAACCCAAAAATGAACAGTCAAGGGTTATATAAGGAAATTGCTAAATAGCTTATTTTGCTTATATCTTTTCGCGTTTTGAAGATAAATCGATTCTAAATCGATATTCATGCTCAGCGAGGTGAAAATAACCAGAATCGATATTTTCGGGAGTTTTTAGGAAGTATGAATTCGAGACTGCATGTGGGAGGAAGAGTTCGGCCCAGGACAAATTTTGAAAAAGGCAAAAATGGACAAAATGACCCCCCTATAACTTTTGAAAATGACTATATATCTGGTGTTCAGTGTCACACTCTTGTCCAGGAGCCCAAATTTAGGGGATTTGCTTAATTCCACGTCACCTCTTGAATTTCCGTGACCATCTATTGAGGCACTCAAAACCCAAAAATGAACAGTCAAGGGTTATATAAGGAAATTGCTAAAAATAGCTTATTTTGCTTATATCTTTTCGCGTTTTGAAGATAAATCGATTCTAATTCGATATTCGTGCTCAGCGAGGTGAAAATAACCAGAATCGATGTTTTCGGGAGTTTTTAGGAAGTATGAATTCGAGACTGCATGTGGGAGGAAGAGTTCGGCCCAGGACAAATTTTGAAAAAGGCAAAAATGGACAAAATGACCCCCCTATAACTTATGAAAATGACTATATATCTGGTGTTCAGTGTCACACTCTTGCTCAGGAGACCAAATTTAGTCGATTTGCATAATTCCAGGTCACCTCATAAATTTCCGTGACCATCTTTTGAGGCCCTCAAAAACCCAAAAATGAACAGCCAAGGGTTATATAAGGAAACTGCTGAAATAGCTTATTTTGCTTATATCTTTTCGCGTTTTGAAGATAAATCGATTCTAATTCGATATTCGTGCTCAGCGAGGTGAAAATAACCAGAATCGATGTTTTCGGGAGTTTTTAGGAAGTATGAATTCGAGACTGCATGTGGGAGGAAGAGTTCGGCCCAGGACAAATTTTGAAAAAGGCAAAAATGGACAAAATGACCCCCCTATAACTTTTGAAAATGACTATATATCTGGTGTTCCAGTGTCAACTCTTGCCCAGGAGCCCAAATACAATGTATTTGCTTAATTACAGGTCACCTCATAAATTTCCGTGACCATCTTTTGAGGCCCTAAAAAACCAAAAAATGAACAGCCAAGGGTTATATAAGAAAACTGCTGAAAATAGCTTATTTTGCTTATATCTTTGCGCGTTTTGAAGATAAATCGATTCTAATTCGATATTCGTGCTCAGCGAGGTGAAAATAACCAGAATCGATATTTTCGGGAGTTTTTAGGAAGTATGAACTCGAGACTGCATGTGGGAGGAAGAGTTCGGCCCAGGACAAATTTTGAAAAAGGCAAAAATGGACAAAATGACCCCCCTATAACTTATGAAAATGACTATATATCTGGTGTTCCAGTGTCACACTCTTGTTCAGGAGACCAAATTTAGTCGATTTGCTGAATTCCAGGTCACCTCATAAATTTCCATGACCATCTTTTGAGGCCCTCAAAAACCCAAAAATGAACAGTCAAGGGTTATATAAGGAAACTGCTGAAAATAGCTTATTTTGCTTATATCTTTGCGCGTTTTGAAGATAAATCGATTCTAATTCGATATTCGTGCTCAGCGAGGTCAAAATAACCAGAATCGACATTCTCGGGAGTTTTTAGGAAGTATGAATTCGAGACTGCATGTGGGAGGAAGAGTTCGGCCCAGGACAAATTTTGAAAAAGGCAAAAATGGACAAAATGACCCCCCTATAACTTATGAAAATGACTATATATCTGGTGTTCCAGTGTCACACTCTTGTCCAGGAGACCAAATTTAGGCGATTTGCTTAATTCCAGGTCACCTCTTAAATTTCCGTGACCATCTTTTGAGGCCCTCAAAAACCCAAAAATGAACAGTCAAGGGTTATATAAGGAAACTGCTGAAAATAGCTTATTTTGCTTATATCTTTTCGCGTTTTGAAGATAAATCGATTCTAATTCGATATTCGTGCTCAGCGAGGTGAAAATAACCAGAATCGATATTTTCGGGAGTTTTTAGGAAGTATGAATTCGAGACTGCATGTGGGAGGAAGAGTTCGGCCCAGGACAAATTTTGAAAAAGGCAAAATGGAAAAAATAACCCCCCTATAACTTTTGAAAATGACTATATATCTGGTGTTCCAGTGTCACACTCTTGCTCAGGAGACAAAATTTAGTCGATTTGCTTAATTCCAGGTCACCTCATAAATTTCCGTGACCATCTTTTGAGGCCCTCAAAAACCCAAAAATGAACAGCCAAGGGTTATATAAGGAAACTGCTGAAAATAGCATTTTGCTTATATCTTTTCGCGTTTTGAAGATAAATCGATTCTAATTCGATATTCGTGCTCAGCGAGGTGAAAATAACCAGAATCGATATTTTCGGGAGTTTTTAGGAAGTATGAATTCGAGACTGCATGTGGGAGGAAGAGTTCGGCCCAGGACAAATTTTGAAAAAGGCAAAATGGAAAAAATAACCCCCCTATAACTTATGAAAATGACTATATATCTGGTGTTCCAGTGTCACACTCTTGTCCAGGAGACCAAATTTAGGCGATTTGCTTAATTCCAGGTCACCTCTTAAATTTCCGTGACCATCTTTTGAGGCCCTCAAAAACCCAAAAATGAACAGTCAAGGGTTATATAAGGAAACTGCTGAAAATAGCTTATTTTGCTTATATCTTTTCGCGTTTTGAAGATAAATCGATTCTAATTCGATATTCGTGCTCAGCGAGGTGAAAATAACCAGAATCGATATATTCGGGAGTTTTTAGGAAGTATGAATTCGAGACTGCACGTGGGAGGAAGAGTTCGGCCCAGGACAAATTTTGAAAAAGGCAAAAATGGACAAAATGACCCCCCTATAACTTTTGAAAATGACTATATATCTGGTGTTCCACTGTCACACTCTTGTTCAGGAGCCCAAATTTAGTGGATTTGCTGAATTCCAGGTCACCTCATGAATTTCCATGACCATCTTTTGAGGCCATCAAAAACCCAAAAATGAACAGTCAAGGGTTATATAAGGAAATTGCTGAAAATAGCTTATTTTGCTTATATCTTTGCGCGTTTTGAAGATAAATCGATTCTAATTCGATATTCGTGCTCAGCGAGGTCAAAATAACCAGAATCGACATTCTCGGGAGTTTTTAGGAAGTATGAATTCGAGACTGCATGTGGGAGGAAGAGTTCGGCCCAGGACAAATTTTGAAAAAGGCAAAAATGGACAAAATGACCCCCCTATAACTTTTGAAAATGACTATATATCTGGTGTTCCAGTGTCACACTCTTGTTCAGGAGCCCAAATTTAGTGGATTTGCTTAATTCCAGGTCACCTCTTGAATTTCCGTGACCATCTTTTGAGGCCATCAAAAACCCAAAAATGAACAGTCAAGGGTTATATAAGGAAATTGCTGAAAATAGCTTATTTTGCTTATATCTTTTCGCGTTTTGAAGATAAATCGATTCTAATTCGATATTCGTGCTCAGCGAGGTGAAAATAACCAGAATCGATGTTTTCGGGAGTTTTTAGGAAGTATGAATTCGAGACTGCATGTGGGAGGAAGAGTTCGGCCCAGGACAAATTTTGAAAAAGGCAAAAATGGACAAAATGACCCCCCTATAACTTTTGAAAATGACTATAACCATTGAATGAATTGAAAAAGGTGACAAAAAGGTGAAAAGGTAACATTGAATCTTTAAAAATCAAGAAATAGCCAAATTAATGACAGATGTTTATTATAATTATAGTAAGTTCACAATTAAACTCTAACAATTAATATTAAAAATGGGCACTCTCAATCTACCTGAAACTAATCAACCCTGCTATCTCAATGATTGATAGTGAATCAGAGCATTAAGCCCCATAGCTCTAGATGGCGACCTCCCTTCGACAGTAATCTGATCCAGGATGATAAGAAGTACAATGACCAGTACTAATGGCTTCCAGTAGTGACAACAATGTGCCAGTAAGACCAGCAGGAGCCCTCAAGACATAGAATCAGGGGAAGAAGAGAATTTAAACATAGACTTATGTACCTTCGATTATCACACCGTTGCAAGCATCAGCATCGTATGGCTGCCATAGAGCATCAGTGGATTTGTAAGATTTAACAGTCATTTGACTCTCTCTAGTGATGCCTACTATTCTTGAAAGGCTCCGAAGAGCTAGGAGGTAAGAATTAGCGTTGATCATCTGATTCCTTATAGCATCGCAAGTGAGATGGGCATGATGTTGCAAACACATTTGGGCTGAATCTACTCGTATTAAGCACCAAGCTTGCAAGAGTGAGAGAGATTGAAGGTCTCGTATTGCCTGATACCGAGCATAACTCAGCATTGACACTCCAGACATCTGAACATGTTCCCTTTTGTGCAAAGATGTTACGTTGTAGCTCCAAACCACGAGAGTGGAAGGTATCCTCATTGGATGGGATGCTAAAGGGCTTACAGCGAAAAGGATGGTGTTTCAGGGATCCTTAGCCAAGCTAACGTCAAGGGGTACATCTCCTAAGAAAGTCTAATCAACCCAATAGGAAAGCGCCAAGGATAATCTACTGCTTGAGGGAGGAATTCAGATAACCACCAGAAGAAAGCGGCAAAGAGCTAGAGGAAAGCATCTGCATGCTAGAAGCAGGTGACTGTAGCCCAAGATTCAACACAAAGACATGAGGAAGGCGCTTGATTGAATGGCTCTGGTATAGCATGAGAAACAAAGATGCTTGTGTATCTCGGCCCCTGGGATAGATGTCTGAGTCGGAGACTCCATCTCCCTGCGTATTGGCATGGTGATTTGCGTGGTAGCACTTGCCGCTCCCCATTCGAAGATTCGCCCCTTACTTCGTCTGCCCAATCGAAAGTCCACAAATGCCTGAATACCCAATGCTAGTATTTTGACCATTTTCTGAGGTAGCCCATAAAACCCCTGCTGAAGGCTAAAGAGCAGATTGAGGCCGCAAAACTGATGCTGTGGCTGTGCTATTTCTTCCCCCTGAGAAAGCAAAGGATTCCTTAATAGCTTCATCTTTAAGAATCCCCTTTTGAGCAGCTACCTATCTGTCAACATTCTGACAAAAGTGTCAACATTCTGACATTGAGAACCTTAAGTGTAGAATGTGGTACGTGCTGAAGAGTCACGATCAGGAGCGAAGACCCCAAAGTGAAAATGCCATACCAAAAATTAAGAATTAAAGCTTAGCCATTAACCGCATGAGTACTTTCAGTCTAAGCAGGGCAGCTACTGCAGTAGTAGGAATAACATGACATCTCTTTTATCAATACTCTCACTGCTTCCACTCTCAAGCATCCTGCTATCCTCAGAGAATTCAAATGTTAAATTGCCTAATATAGTAATGATACTCTTGTATAAACAAACTATCTCTCCTATTTATATTTGCCTATTGGGTTTTGTTTGTATATTTATTTTTCATTTCTCTCAATTTTTAAATTCTTTTTATCACCTGGTGTTCCAGTGTCACACTCTTGTTCAGGAGCCCAAATTTAGTGGATTTGCTTAATTCCAGGTCACCTCTTGAATTTCCGTGACCATCTTTTGAGGCCATCAAAAACCCAAAAATGAACAGTCAAGGGTTATATAAGGAAATTGCTGAAAATAGCTTATTTTGCTTATATCTTTTCGCGTTTTGAAGATAAATCGATTCTAATTCGATATTCGTGCTCAGCGAGGTGAAAATAACCAGAATCGATGTTTTCGGGAGTTTTTAGGAAGTATGAATTCGAGACTGCATGTGGGAGGAAGAGTTCGGCCCAGGACAAATTTTGAAAAAGGCAAAAATGGACAAAATGACCCCCCTATAACTTTTGAAAATGACTATATATCTGGTGTTCCAGTGTCACACTCTTGTCCAGGAGCCCAAATTTAGTGGATTTGCTGAATTCCAGGTCACCTCATGAATTTCCATTACCATGTTTTGAGGCCCTCAAAAACCCAAAAATGAAGAGTCAAGGGTTATATAAGGAAATTGCTGAAAATAGCTTATTTTGCTTATATCTTTGCGCGTTTTGAAGATAAATTGATTTTGATTCGATATTCGTGCTCAGCGAGGTCAAAATGACCAGAATCGACATTCTCGGGTGTTTTTAGGAAGTATGAATTCGAGACTGCATGTTGGCGGGGAAGAGTTCGGCCCAGGACAAATTTTGAAAAAGGCAAAAATGGACAAAATGACCCCCCTATAATTATGAAAATGACTATATATCTGGTGTTCCAGTGTCACACTCTTGTTCAGGAGACCAAATTTAGTGGATTTGCTGAATTCCAGGTCACCTCATGAATTTCCATTACCATGTTTTGAGGCCCTCAAAAACCCAAAAATGAAGAGTCAAGGGTTATATAAGGAAATTGCTGAAAATAGCTTATTTTGCTTATATCTTTGCGCGTTTTGAAGATAAATTGATTTTGATTCGATATTCGTGCTCAGCGAGGTCAAAATGACCAGAATCGACATTCTCGGGTGTTTTTAGGAAGTATGAATTCGAGACTGCATGTTGGCGGGGAAGAGTTCGGCCCAGGACAAATTTTGAAAAAGGCAAAAATGGACAAAATGACCCCCCTATAACTTTTGAAAATGACTATATATCTGGTGTTCCAGTGTCACACTCTTGTCCAGGAGCCCAAATTTAGGGGATTTGCTTAATTCCAGGTCACCTCTTGAATTTCCGTGACCATCTTTTGAGGCCCTCAAAAACCCAAAAATGAACAGTCAAGGGTTATATAAGGAAATTGCTGAAAATACTTTATTTTGCTTATATCTTTTCGCGTTTTGAAGATAAATCGATTCTAATTCGATATTCGTGCTCAGCGAGGTGAAAATAACCAGAATCGATGTTTTCGGGAGTTTTTAGGAAGTATGAATTCGAGACTGCATGTGGGAGGAAGAGTTCGGCCCAGGACAAATTTTGAAAAAGGCAAAAATGGACAAAATGACCCCCCTATAACTTTTGAAAATGACTATATATCTGGTGTTCCAGTGTCACACTCTTGTCCAGGAGCCCAAATTTAGGGGATTTGCTTAATTCCAGGTCACCTCTTGAATTTCCGTGACCATCTTTTGAGGCCCTCAAAAACCCAAAAATGAACAGTCAAGGGTTATATAAGGAAATTGCTGAAAATAGCTTATTTTGCTTATATCTTTTCGCGTTTTGAAGATAAATCGATTCTAATTCGATATTCGTGCTCAGCGAGGTGAAAATAACCAGAATCGATGTTTTCGGGAGTTTTTAGGAAGTATGAATTCGAGACTGCATGTGGGAGGAAGAGTTCGGCCCAGGACAAATTTTGAAAAAGGCAAAAATGGACAAAATGACCCCCCTATAACTTTTGAAAATGACTATATATCTGGTGTTCCAGTGTCACACTCTTGTCCAGGAGCCCAAATTTAGGGGATTTGCTTAATTCCAGGTCACCTCTTGAATTTCCGTGACCATCTTTTGAGGCCCTCAAAAACCCAAAAATGAACAGTCAAGGGTTATATAAGGAAATTGCTGAAATCAGCTTTATTTTGCTTATATCTTTTCGCGTTTTGAAGATAAATCGATTCTAATTCGATATTCGTGCTCAGCGAGGTGAAAATAACCAGAATCGATGTTTTCGGGAGTTTTTAGGAAGTATGAATTCGAGACTGCATGTGGGAGGAAGAGTTCGGCCCAGGACAAATTTTGAAAAAGGCAAAAATGGACAAAATGACCCCCCTATAACTTTTGAAAATGACTATATATCTTGGTGTTCCAGTGTCACACTCTTGTCCAGGAGCCCAAATTTAGGGGATTTGCTTAATTCCAGGTCACCTCTTGAATTTCCGTGACCATCTTTTGAGGCCCTCAAAAACCCAAAAATGAACAGTCAAGGGTTATATAAGGAAATTGCTGAAAATAGCTTATTTTGCTTATATCTTTTCGCGTTTTGAAGATAAATCGATTCTAATTCGATATTCGTGCTCAGCGAGGTGAAAATAACCAGAATCGATGTTTTCGGGAGTTTTTAGGAAGTATGAATTCGAGACTGCATGTGGGAGGAAGAGTTCGGCCCAGGACAAATTTTGAAAAAGGCAAAAATGGACAAAATGACCCCCCTATAACTTTTGAAAATGACTATATATCTGGTGTTTCCAGTGTCACACTCTTGTCCAGGAGCCCAAATTTAGTGGATTTGCTGAATTCCAGGTCACCTCATGAATTTCCATTACCATGTTTTGAGGCCCTCAAAAACCCAAAAATGAAGAGTCAAGGGTTATATAAGGAAATTGCTGAAAATAGCTTATTTTGCTTATATCTTTGCGCGTTTTGAAGATAAATTGATTTTGATTCGATATTCGTGCTCAGCGAGGTCAAAATGACCAGAATCGACATTCTCGGGTGTTTTTAGGAAGTATGAATTCGAGACTGCATGTTGGCGGGGAAGAGTTCGGCCCAGGACAAATTTTGAAAAAGGCAAAAATGGACAAAATGACCCCCCTAACTTTTGAAAATGACTATATATCTGGTGTTCCAGTGTCACACTCTTGTCCAGGAGCCCAAATTTAGGGGATTTGCTTAATTCCAGGTCACCTCTTGAATTTCCGTGACCATCTTTTGAGGCCCTCAAAAACCCAAAAATGAACAGTCAAGGGTTATATAAGGAAATTGCTGAAAATAGCTTATTTTGCTTATATCTTTTCGCGTTTTAAAGATAAATTGATTCTCATTCGATATTCGTGTTCAGCGAGGTCTAAATGACCAGGATCGATATTTTCGGGAGTTTTTAGGAAATATGAATTCGGGACTGCACATTGGCGGGGAAGGGTTCGGCCCAGGACAGATTTTGAAAATGGCAAAAATGGACAAATTGACCCCCCTATAACTTTTGAAAATGACTATATATCTGGTGTTCCAGTGTCACACTCTTGTTCAGGAGCCCAAATTTAGTGGATTTGCTTAATTCCAGGTCACCTCTTGAATTTCCGTGACCATCTTTTGAGGCCATCAAAAACCCAAAAATGAACAGTCAAGGGTTATATAAGGAAATTGCTGAAAATAGCTTATTTTGCTTATATCTTTTCGCGTTTTGAAGATAAATCGATTCTAATTCGATATTCGTGCTCAGCGAGGTGAAAATAACCAGAATCGATGTTTTCGGGAGTTTTTAGGAAGTATGAATTCGAGACTGCATGTGGGAGGAAGAGTTCGGCCCAGGACAAATTTTGAAAAAGGCAAAAATGGACAAAATGACCCCCCTATAACTTTTGAAAATGACTATATATCTGGTGTTCCACTGTCACACTCTTGTTCAGGATCCCAAATTTAGTGGATTTGCTTAATTCATTGCTATTTTTTTTTTAATATTATTATTTTCTATTTTAATAACAGAGATCTAATGTGATAGCTCAGGTTGTTCCTTATGAGAGTTGATCTCACAGCTATCACACTTTTTATTGACGCCAAATGTAAGTCTCATTTAGTTTGATAGAAGGGCTTTTGTTTTTTGTTAAAATGATAGCGCTCATATTTAAATTTGAATTTAAAATTATAAAACTCCTTCTATAATTGATAGATTATATGAGAGCTTTGCAAGCCTACAAGTTTCAAGGGAAGTTCTTAGAGTATAAGAGAAGAAATATGAGTGTTAAGAGACAACTCAGCTCTAAATATAGGTGAGGAAGTACATTATTTCTATCAATTATAAGTTTATTACAGCACGTACCAATTTAAAAGGTGCTCCTAATTAAGTACGTACGTACTGTTTTAGGAGGTATTTTGTGATTTTATGATTAAAATTAGGGTGCTCCTAATTAATGCTCCTAATTAAGTACTAGCATTTTAGGAGCTGCTCCTAATTAAGTACGTACCAATTTAAATTTAAAATATGGAACTATAATAGTAGAAATTGATATCAATCTCTCAAGTTTGAAACCAGTTCTCAAAACTTTCTCCATATCCTTCTAACAGGTTGACCTCCTATAGGATGCCCATATTTAATAGTTAGTTTTACAGAGGTATATAATTGAAATCAATAAACTTAAATTTGAATATCATTTCTTAGGTATGTAAACAAGATGGAATCAATGAATGGTGCAATGAAATGAGTGCAAGCATAAGAATTGATTCAAAGATTTAGAAGTAAGGAGGTTTTGCATCGCTATCTGGTATAGCAAGGTAATGAACTCATAATATCTCATCTTAATTATGTTATTGGTTTGTTCCTGACAACAATGGACGGTACTAAAATTTCATTTCAAAGAGCGATACTCCGCGAAGAGAAAAAGGCATTGAAAACTTAAGATGTAATGTTTGCAGAGATTCTAAATTATCCAGAAATTTCAGTGACTAACTTATATGATGATGCTTTGAATGACCCTAGAGGTTTCGCAGTACCTGCCCTCCTAAGAAGCAGTTCTCAAATAAACTACCTGAAAGAAGCTATTTCTTTGGCATGCTTGCAACAATTAAAGGTGATTACTTGAAAGAAATTATTCAAGAATCTCATAAGAAAAGGTATAACATCTCTTCAGAATGCTACATTTAATTATAAATATAATTTAAGTTATTGTTATAAAATGGCAGAGTGAAATCAATCACTCTTTTGATACGATTTACACCTTTGTAAGAGATACTGTTTCGTTTATAAATGTTTGCAACAGACTATGCAGAGATCTTCAACTCAAGAAACTTGCGGTGAAACATAGTAGCTCGTTAGTCAAGAGAGAAGTGAGTCCAATACTTCAAGGTTTTTTCATTAATAAGATAGTCAATATGCTTCTTTAGAAACTTTTAATTCCTCTTAGGCTAAGAATTTAGGTATTATTGCTTTAATTACACAGCAATTAAGCAGTGAGAGCGAACAGTTAATGGACTTCGCTTTAAGAGCAGTGTTATAGACTTATAGTTCAGTACTGGTTTGGCTTATTCACTATATATATCACATCCATAATGCAGTTTAAACACTAAATCTATACTCTTCATCATAAATAGACCCCAAAAGCTTAATATTTTAGTCTCGCATTTAATTAATAACCCCAACCCCTAACAAATTCTCTTCAAATCAATGCACTTATAAACCTCATTAAGGGTTTTTGGAGTTTTGAATGAAGAGTCTTCAGGTCATTATAAAAAATCATAAACAAACCAATCTAAAGAATCGAATGTATTTATACTTATATTCATATTATTATTTTATATTAAAGAATTCTTTTTTCTTTTAATTTACCTGTAGCGTAATTAAAAATTTCCTATTTTTTTACAGAAAAAGCACTAAAAATAATAACTCGCACAATCTACCCACCTTCTATCTATAATAAATTAGTATTAATTTTAAAACATAGGTTTTATAAGTAAAATTATTATCTTAATTACGAGTTTTCCTCGATTTAAGTTATAAAATCTAAAGATAACCCAAAGTCTTAATTATTATTAAATAAATCATTCAAATGTAATCCATATGATAAAATATACAAAAATTATTAATAAATTAAATAATTTAATCTAATCAGAGCTTTAAGTTATTTTGTTAATATTCTGGATTGGAATACGAGTTTTCCTTTATTAATAATCAAGAATATATTACTAGAATAAAAAATAAAAATTTGATAGTCTTAACAGATAAAAAATAACGTTACTTTTCTCTTTAAAAAATGATAAGGTGAATATTATCCTAAATTTCTATATATCTATTTTAACAATATCATTTAAAAGGAATCGGCCTTTAAAATAGAAAATAGTCAAATAATAAAACCTAAAAAATCACTTGGGAACAATATATAATATAAGCCTCAGTCATTCAATAAGAATGAAGATAATGAATTACTGAATTTCTATGATAATAGTCGAATTAATTTATAAGACCCTCACATTCATACAACTTACAAGCACCCATCTCAATGTAATACAGTTAATTTACGAACTCATGAAGATAGCAGCAAGTTTTAATAATAATTAAATCAAAAAATAGTTTTAAACGTACAAATAAAACAATCCCCCAATTGATTTATATGGAAAATAAAAATAATTTATTTAATTATTATAATTTTTAGCAATCTCTTCCTTCTGTTTTAAAACTATAATTCTTAAGTTCATATTAATGCATATCTAACTGCTTTTTTATATTAAATCCTTAATATGATAAAGTAATACACAACCAGAAGATTTGATTGCAATTAGATTATTTACGAG